>SWBJ01000036.1:0-213042 GCA_024195555.1 Aureobasidium sp. EXF-12298 | reverse complement strand
CAAGCACATACGGCCACAGTCAGCTGAAAACTGGGCATCCCGTCCGCTCTGCCATACATAAGCAGTTGAACGGCAGATTAGTACTACGGTGGGTGACCATGTGGGAATCCCTGCTGCTGTATGTTTTGCTCTTCTTTTGCTTGTCCAGATCATGCTGCATGCATTCTTTTTGGTAACAAACCTTGTCCTTGTTTTGAGATGTGAGCAGCTTGCAGACTAAAAATGTTCCTATTCGCAACATGATTTCGCGGCAAGCACACTTGAAGCCCCGGTTCCGTGCCAGACATACTACAAGTCTACAGGATGTCTCACCTCTGAGTATATAGCCTGCCTACGGGTGCTGAGGGTCGAACATATTCCAAGTGCTACAAACCACCGAGCATATCTCAAATCTCGGTGCAAACATTATCATATAATTGTTAATGGGCTCAAAGCCCTGTAGACACAGGTATCTTCCAACATGAAGCCTGCTCATCCTTCGTATCATTCCCTATGCTTGTTTCTTGAATAGCGGGAACGTCGTAACAGATGTCATTGATGATTAGTTCTACGCATGCGACTTACTCTGGTGCAGCTGATCACAATCGGTCTGTACATGGAACGCGATGTGGTATCGTTGCTGAGGGTCTATGCTGTTACAGGACATGAGACATTCTGCATATAGGCGAGGCACAGGCAAGTAGACGCTGCTGCCTGTACGATTTCAGCTTTTACAAGTAGATATCTGTGAATGAATAATTTTTTGTTCTGATATCTTGACTATCTTGAGAATTTGGTCTCTTCTTGTGCTTTTTCTTCCGATGCCCGTTTGCGTACACAGTGATTTCCAATTCCTGTGAGTTATCGAGAACCTGGACCTCCCGATATGCCGATTCTGATTTCTAGAGATGCCGATGCATCTGCGTGATCCAGATAGAAGGTGTGATAGATCAGAGAAGGAGGTCTCGCTGCTTGAGTCAAGTTGTCTTCACCAGAGTTCGTCCCCCATCCCATCGTACCACCCGAGTCACCGTCAAGCTATATCATCGGAAGCCACTCTCGATGAATCTTGTTCATAAACTCAACGCCAAGCTCAATGTCCAACATTGTTCCGCTGCCCAAGAGTTTGCGGAAAAGTTGGTTTCTGAAGAACTTTGTAGAGTGTGTGAGAACCAGAGCCTTGATCTTTGTTGTCAGAGACTGGTCGGCACAGTGAACGGCGTGAGGGCCAAGCAATCTACGTATGGCGTAGATAGTTTGATCTTGGATACCCAGTGCAGAACTTGGTCTCATCTCCAATTGGACGGTGAGGATGAATCTGGCAGCGGCTTCGATCCTGAGACTGCTGATATCGTACTTGTCACCCAGCATGAAGACCTCAAGATGGAACCCAACGATGTCCGTTATGTGTGTCGGCATTTCTTGCTTCTCGTAGTTCAGACCATAGAGATGCTTGAACATGGTCATAACTGCTGTGATGCTTGCATCTTCGTGAAGCTCAATGACATCCTTATTGGCTTCCTGCAGCTCGTGTAAGCTTTTGAATTTTAAACGAGAAAAGCCACGGATGACGAGGATAACATACGACGAACCTGCCCAGAAATGCTCTCTCAAACCAGACTGATCCGTTTGCAAGAATGGCTTTGTGGGCAAAGACTTGTTTGTTGCGGATCTTGATAATGACGTCCGAGAGTCCTTCATCATCGAACAGGTTGCGCTTTCTGTACAGCAGTCAGAAGGTGATCTTCTTGGTCTGCTGAGACATATGTACTAACCTTTTGACGCCGCTGACAGCAGTGGTGTCGGCCATGGTTTGTTCCGGTACGGTGCAAATGCCCAGAGTGGATGTATAGAAAGTAGAGTTGAAGACAAAGATCTTGAGAAAGATAAAGTAGCCTCTCGCGGAGTGACAGTGACCTTGTCGAACAAAGTTGTGCAGAGAAGCTTCACCTGGATTGGACATAAACTAATGCCTCTCCGCATACAGAGCACTCTCACTTGAAAGGCTGTAGACTTTCACCAGCAGCTTCATATCAGGAACGCATCTACAGAACTCCATGAAATCCTCTCTCTTTCCCGACCGGCAGCTTCCTGTTCTCGACCTCACCTCACATTTTCATAGTCTACTCGTCACTATATCTGGACGTGTGAGAAATGAGACAGGCACAGTAGAAGTTCAGCACAAGCGGAGCTGCGATCTGCCGAGCTGAGTCTGTGAGGAGTGAAAGCCGTGTTGGAGATGCGGGAGGGAATCAAGAGCCAGATCCAGATGAAAGCAAGAAACAGAGGCAAGGATACTGAACCTTTGCTCCCTGATGTGATACGATTCGAAGACAATGCGATATGCGTTGTGGTTATTCGACAAAATTTCTGCCCTTGCCAAACGGGATAAACTGGAGAGTCTGTTAACGAGCTATGGATGCGGCAGAATTTGAGAACTTTTCGTAAGAAATGCATTGTTCTAAGAGCAAAAGCAGAAAGTGCTCTGTGGAAAAAAAGCTAAGCTGAAAGAACCGTTCCTCTACCATTGAAATCATGTTCGCCCTTTCTTCGAGCAGGAGACCTCTTCAGCGTTCTTGACTGACTGTTGTACAAGTGAGTGATTGCTCCCTCTGGAGACTTATTTGAGCCACGACACTACTACCAACGTGCCCAGGAACACTCACAGGGGTGGACATCCCAGCTGTAAGGAGTGTTCCAAGGTTCGGCGAGTGGACTATCCGTACCCTACGATGAATCAGTCAGTGTATAGGTTCTTTATATCGGCGGCCCGCCAACATGGGGTATTGTTAGAATACTCACGAATGAGTTGTGGCTTCTTGACTTCAGACGCGTGATAAGCTCCCCAGTTTTCTGCGCGAAGCGACGGCCAAATGCCTCGCTGAACATGCTTCCGTTGCTCAGTAGCTCCTGGAACAGCTCATTATTGTAGAACGAGTTTGCTCCCTGAAGGATGAACTTGAAGACATCTTGCTGGATACTGTTGTCGGCAAACGTATCTGCGCTGGGTCCCAGGATCTGTTGGACTAACTGAACAACGCGATCTGCGATCAAATGCTGGTCGCTGTCGTTCCAGCCGGGCGAGAATGCTCTGAAGGAATTGATCAAGTGGCGGGAGGCCGCCTTGCGCAGATCAGGAGCATCGTAGAGATCGACGAGTCGATACATGGTCAGATGCTGGTTAGCGGACTTGCCATCAAAATCATCCAGGCAGTAGTTGCCCTCGTAGAAGAATCTCAACATAGCAGTCACAGCGATCGGATCATCGTCGTCTCCAATATCAATCACTGTCTGCTTCGATTCCTGATCAGTCAGCAATGGTGTTCGGTCGATCTGATGTGCTGACTTACCTTGAACTCGCCAAGCAGTGCTTTCTCAAACCAGACGGAGCTCTTCACCAGGATGAGTCTGTGAGCAAAGATCTCCTGGTTGCCGAACTTGACGATGACATCCGAGAGTGTCTTGTCCGAGAAGAATGTGCTGAGCTTCCTGTTCTCGCTGTTCAAGTCAGCGCTGACTCGTTGCTATTGAACAAGAGAAATTGTACCGTGCTGCTCTCTGGCTTGGACCTGTGTCATAGGCTTGTGGTGACGGAGATCTCGACATGATTGTTGATGTTAGAGTCTTGGGAAGGTGTGGAAGATGTGTGTGTCGCGTAGAAGTAGATGAGAAGCAGACTAGATGTGGAAGATACGCCAAGGCACGCGAAGTGCGAGTGAACAAGATCAACGAAACGACAGCGCGTTGCGCTGAAGAGTGACGAAGGTGGGAGAGTGATTGATAGCAAACTCCATACTTTCACTTCACTCCGCCGAGGAATATACCTTTCTAGTGATTGACGCTCAGAGACTCCAGCATCTCGACACAAAGCATCCAACCAGTTCCAGAACCCCCTTCACAGTAAAATCTGATCTTCACATCACAAACATCCTTCGCAACACAGCTCAAACTACTCATCGCAGGTGAGTATCTCTGGTCGAGAGTACCCCAGAAGTTCTCGAAATCGATCCCTTTCAGAACAGCATTGTTACCATTGATCTTACAATGACTTTTGTCTTCCACATAGCGGCTCTAGATGTGGATGGCGTATTCGGGTTCCTGAGCTCTCATTGTATTGTACGTGACATTTGTGACAGCAGAGATGCCATTTCCATCACCCACACGGTACGTCTTGGTGCCAACAGCCTTGGTCGATAAGATCATGTTTGCGACTGTGACATGAATGTTTGGTGCAATGTCACGAAAGAGTGAGAAAGTCGAAGGTGTCAAAAGCATTGTAAGTTGATCCATGCACGGCTAAAGGTAACAAATGAGGGTTGGAAGAATGAGAGGAAACCCGGTGGACTCATATCAGACCAGGCCAATTTGTAGGCTGAATGGGCAAGTCATGGAGATCGAGTTTCGTGTGAGTTGGCGAGATAAGTACATTGTTTACATATCAAAGCTTTGCCATGTCGATTCTGCAAAGAAATGCGGATCGCTTGCATAAAGGTGCAGTTCCAGTAGCGAATAGTGTTTCATGATGCGAAATGAGATTATTGAGCGCCATGAGAATGAAGAGACCTTGTGCGACACTGAGATGGCAACAAACCTGAAAACTCTGTCAATTTGGCCTTGGAAGGCAAGAATGCGAAGATAAGCAGAGGCACTTTGGAGAAAGGCATTGGAAGTTTATCAGTGAGTGTCGGAGATGTAGGAGGACAAGGCGTTCTGGCTGAATGAAGGTTTACGGATGGGAGCCGAACGTGGCAGTTTGAAAGCCGGGATTGGGAGCCGTTGGAGGGGCCAGACCCTACCGAGGCAAGTCTTTATCTCCAAATTCTGTGATAGGCAATGGAAAGACTGGAAGGTTTGGGAGTGACCATGAAAAGATGGTTGATTTGAGGAAGCGGTGTCGCCAGCACACAAAGTGAGATGTCTGATTTACCACAAACAGGCGGTACAAGATCTGCAGTACCGTATAATGGCGGCTGTCGAAAGTGTCATGCAGCTGTCGTCGGGAATCCGAGACGGAAGCAAATACACCTTCAGGTTAGGTTTGGATGGAGGCGAATGCATGAAATAGATAGTAGAAAGGTTCAAAAGAGAGCCGGAAGTGTTCGGGCGAAGTCGTTCAGAAGTCGTTAGAATGAGCGGATATATTGATGACATGAATTGCAACCAATTCACGACGTTTAAAAGTGCTTATCTCGAAGTCTGGATCAGTGGCGTTATGGGCAAGGGAGCGGCCTGACCGTCGACCGAAGGTCTCGCTATCTTGCGGCAACGTCCTTTTGACCGTCTCCGGTCCTCGACAATTAGAAGATCGTTCTTCTGCCCACTGCTACGCAAACTTGACACGCGAGCGACGGAGTGTATTGAAGATACAGGGCGCATCAGGGCTAAGTGTTTTTCGACCCGACAAAAAGGAAGCGACGGTCCAAGCGTCACGACTAGGAATTCACGTACTGTACGACAACGAGGCTTCTTTGAGCAGTTGCGACTGGACTGGCTCCTTGTTGGACCATCACAGGACGCTCTTGAACGCTCACCCCTCTGCGGAGGCGGTGGGCTCTGTCAGACAAGAGCATGGGAGTATGGAACACTGCGCCGCCTGAGCCCCGCACCCGTCGAGGAAACTGGCCGACTCTCCTCTTCAGCTGGTGGTGTACCATCTTTGCCGCTGTCATTATCCTTACGCGCCTGGCTGGAAGGAAGATTCGAAGTGGTCGCCTCTTTCAGGAGGACAAGGTCATGGCCCTGAGTCTGATTCCGCTGTTCGCGCGCATGGGCCTGGTTCATGTCATTCTTTTATACGGCACCAACAATGTCCAGACTGCAAATCTCACTCCTTACGAGATCCACCTCCGTCAAATAGGCTCCAAACTGGTCCTCGCATCGCGCATCACCTATGCTCTATTCATCTGGATCAGCAAGTTCACTGTCTCCGAGTTTCTCAAGCGCATTACCAGTGCCATCTGGAGACGCAGCTACGAGGTTGGCCTTCAGTGTATACGCATCTTTCTGGTTGCAACCTTTATCGCCGTAGTCATAGCCACTCTTTCCGAATGTCAACCCTTCGATCATGTAAGCAGACCATCTCTATTCACTCCTTGCTGCGTGTGCCCTAACAGCAGATCAGTACTGGCAAGTCGTGCCAGATCCTGGCCCTTCGTGCAGACAGGGCTACGCTCAACTCATCACCATGGGTACCGCCGACATTATTACCGATATCCTCCTCGTCGCCTTTCCAATCCCAATCGTCCTACGCTCGCAGATTCGCCTGAAGCGCAAACTCTCCCTCGTCTGTCTTTTCAGCTTCTCCGTCGCCCTCATCGTTATTACAGGCTTGCGCATTCCTTATGTCATCCAACATCACGGACGTCAACAATACCGCACTGTCTGGGCATCTATCGAGATCCTCGCTTCTGCTGCCGTCTCCAACGCCATCATTCTAGGCACCTTTGTCAAAGATCGAGGTGTCAAAAAGAACAAATATAGACCCGACGCTACTTTGGACACGATAACTCGCGCAGACACTCGTCGTGCCACTATCGCATCCTTCCATCGTGACAGCGAGGAAGCTCTTTTCAGGGAGATGGGCGTTCGCATGCCTGAGGAGCTTTGTACTCCCAAATCTCCTCTGGCCAGACCTGCCCCACTTGCCCGCATCTCGTCAAACTCAAAAACAGCTCACAACACTGAGTATCTTATGTCGCCTGCCGATATCAGTGATAGTCCACCCAGCCCACACGACAGTGCAGATGCTTTGCGCAAAATCTCCGACACGGCACCTTCGACAGCTACAGGACAAAGTGTTTCTTTCTTCGATGTCGGCGGTCTGCTTGGTGGCAGCGAAGCTCGACAAGGGTCTGCCGGCACTACAGCTCAAGACTTTGCTGATCAAGGCCCTCGTACACCTGGCGCATCCAGACCAACCCAAGACATACTTTCGGATCTCGGTGGGATGTTATCCTTGACAAGAAGCCGATCTCATCGAACTCCTACAACTCGAGATCGTTCACGATCACGTCCGACACATGGCAGAGATGGCAACTCCCCGCGGCCATTATCACACTCTCACCGTCAACGAGACGATAGTAACTCGTTAAGTCTGCAAGATATTGGTGGCTTGTTAGGAGGCAGTCTACCCAGCCAAAGCAGACCTCCACAGCAAGAACCTATATCGCCCACGACCCGGGCACCACCATCAAGTATACCTCCAGACTCTCAAGCGCCCCGAATAGCGGCGCGTCCAGTTGTTCGACAAAGACCATTGAGCGACGACCTCTGCCTGCAAGACGTAGGTGGTTTGTTAAAATAGAACAGTCATTTTATGAATGGATCTATCACGATATATACGGCGTACATGTGGAGGAAACCTTATACCTATACACCTTTTTTATTCTTCTTCTTCGTTGGACATATACCTTTTGTTTTATATATGGTCTGTTGGATATCTTTGAAACGCTATACCCCCTATGATTTTGTATTATGTAGTATTAGATGTCTTTTTTACAATTCCTACTTTCTTCTGTTTATACGCCTTTCACTTGTCCTCAGCTGAAGCTCTCTTTTTGGATCTTCTGCTCGCTGCTTCTTTTGTATCATTACTGTAGATGGGTTCTCAGAATTTACTGATCCCGCGTCCTGACTGCTCCAATATCTCGTGGTTGAGTAAAGATCTCTCGTTGGTCTCCCATTGCCGTAGTGTTTGCAATCAAGTATGCACGGATTGCACACTCGTTCACAGTGTGGCACTAGCAAGGAGAATTTTGCTCCAGCACTCATGCTTCAAATGATACGCTGCTTCTGTCCTAGGGTCGAGTCGACAAGCCATTCTTGTTTTCTTTCTTCTTTTGTTACGTACGGTTTGCAGGCAGAGGCACAAACGTTTAGACAATCATGGACATACAAAGCAAGTTTTTGCATTCTCTCAGCCTCTTCTAAACTCGAGAGATTTGATCTAATTCCCAGTAGACACAGTAAAACCCCTTTTCGTCCTTGAGCTTAAACAGTCGTGTTGGCTTCATCAGTCTCGCCCTCACGTTCCGGCGCTGCGGCAACAGCTTGGTCTTCGTCGGCGATGCTTTGTTGTTGTGCTCTCAAAGCGTCCTCGGTTGCCATTGCGTCCTCCTCGGTTCCTACACCACTGGCGCCTACAGGGGCAGTAGCATCTGCATCTTCCATGTCGGCGTCTGTGTCGTTGAGCGCTACACCGCCATCACTGTCGACAACAGTTTCCGGTGCTGCTGTGGCAGAGACGGTAGGGTCTGAGGTAGCAGGTGCATTCTTGCGGTTAGGTTGCTGGCTGTGATCGATAAGCGGTGACTCGTCCTTGAACAGTCTGAGCAACATAGCGCGACGCTCCTCCTTCGGCAACATCAAGTTCAAGCTGGAGATACTGCGCCAAAGCGGCAATGTCAACCTCTCGGCAAAGCCATCTTCTTGGGTGGAAGGCTCGACGCGCAAGATACAACATCCCATACCGATATCTCTAGCCTTCTCGCCGATCTCGCCGAGTTCCTTCCAGTGCTCGCCGCTGACGCGGGGGAACATTTCGATCAGGAGTTTGCGAAGGGTTTGTTGCTTGTAGCAGCGGATGATTCTGTTTTCGCCTGCCCAGCCCTCGACGATGGGGAGGCCTTCGCTTTGCAGGCGCCAGCGGCAGATGTCTTGGCCTTGGGCGTCTTGCTTGACGAACATCTTGACACCAGAGTGTACGAACTTCATACCGCGGCCTTCGTTCTTGGTGAGAATGTCCTTGGCCAGAGCGGTGGTGTAGTAGATGGCCTTGACTGGGTTGCCAAGGGCGTTGCGGACCATGAAGCGGTCGCGGGGGAAGCGGGACGACAGCTGGTAGAAATCGAAGATGCCGTCGAGCTCTTCGTGCGAGGGTGAGAGGTACTTGAAGGCTTCTTCGTGGGGTTGGTTGTTGCGACGGCCGCGAGGAGCTGATGCTGCGGCGATGGCGGCGGGCTCGTCAGGGGTGATTTCGTCTTGTCTGAGAGGAGCGGAGGGAGGCATGGGCCAGTGTTCCATTTGGCCAACCTCGCCAACAGCGCCAGGACCAGCACCTTCGTCCTTCTCGGTTCTTGCTCTCTTGACATCCTGGGCAGCAGAATCACCAACGTCTTCCAGGCCGCGCTTGTTAGATGCAGTATCGATGTCAGCGATGGCCTCCTTGTTTTGGCGCTGTGCAGCAGAAGCAGTGCCAGTCTCAACAGTGTGGTTAGGGTCGCTTGGAGCATACTCCTCCATGGTCTCGAGCTTGGGGATGACACCCTCGGACTCGGGCTTGGCCACGATTTCCTTAGCGATAGAGACAACGGAAGGAGCGCTGTTAGCAGACTTGGTCTCCGACTCGGGCTTGGCCCTGATCTCCGACTTCTTCTCGAGAACAGTGATGAAGAAACCGCCAGTATCCTGCTGGTGAGGGTAGACGCGAACACAGCGATCGAGAGGAAGGTTGTGGCCAGCAGGGGCGAACATGCCAGGAACGACACGCTCGAGCGAAGCCTCGAACTTCTTTGACTTTGCGTCCTCGACATCCTCCCAAGAGTTCCAAAGGCGGCCCTCCTTGTCCATAATCTTCCACTCCTTGAGACCAGGGTAGCGCTTAAGCTCGGGAAGCTGGTCGCTAACATCGACAATGTTGATCTTGTCGATACCACCACAGCGCTCGATGGCACTCGAAATGACAGCCTCGTTCTCGACGGGGTTCATGGAGCAGGTCGAGTAAACGACGCGACCACCAACCTTCAGCATCTGAATAGCACGGACAAGAATGCGGACCTGAGTAATGTAAAGACCAAGACCGTTTCCAGGGATCCAGTCCTTCCAGATGTTGGGGTTCTTTCTGCAGGTACCGTCACCAGAGCAAGGAACATCGGCGAGAATTCTGTCAAACTTGAGCCACTTGCCCTGCTTCTTTTGGCCCTCGGGAACGGGATCTGAAGGGAGCTCGATCGAAGGGAACATGGTAGCATCGTGGTTGGTGACAATCAAGTTGGGGCTGTTCAAGCGCTTGACCTGGTGTACCAACATCTGAGCGCGCTGGTAGTTGACATCGTTTGCGACCAAAAGTCCAGTGGCTCTGCCGTCGTCGCTCCAGTCATTGCCCTCGACAGTCTCATCGGCAGCTGCGGCAGGATCGGCCTGAGCGTCCTGGTGTTGCTTTGTAGCCTTGCGAATACGCGACTCTTCTCCAGCGTGTAGCATCTCAACCAATTGAGCACTCTTGCTTCCGGGTGCGGCGCACAGATCGAGAACGGTGTGGTGCGACTGGACATCGAGGAGAAGCGGGGGGATCATAGAAACAGCCTCTTGACGACTAATGTTGCCGACGGCCGTCTCGGAGACGAGGAACTTCTGGAAAGCGGCGAAGGGAGGGAACTTGCGAATGACATTCTTAGGGGTGGTCATGTAGTAGGCAAGCTGGTTGGGGTACCATGTGATGGGCATGGGAGGCTCGACAGTCTGGTCGTCAAACTTCATAGACTTGATCTGGGGGATAAAGTGTTCGTCCAGGTTCTTTTGCACGGCAAGCGCATGTCTGCAAAAGGTCAGCGACTGCTTGTCGACCTTTGTCGAGTTCGTCTTGTATACCCTTTGCTGCCGCAGAAACGGAACGAGTTGGGCAGCTCGCGACGGAGGGCAGCCCAGAACTGTTCGCGCTCCTCGCCCTCGGGCACAATGTTCATGTCATTGTAGAGTCTCTCGAACTGTTCGTTGACCTTGGGCACTTCGGCGTACGACTTGCGCTCCGTCGACCAGTTGTTACCGCCGCCGCCGCCACGGCCCTTGCCTTTGTTTCTGAAGTTCTACCACACTGTCAGCCGCTGTAAATTTCACGAAGACTCGAGAGTACTCACACCTCTACCCTTTTTCATCGGCATGATTGGTTTATGTAAAGATCTGAAATATTTCGCTTCTAACGTCACTCGAAGAGAAATCGAAGCTCCCGCATCTCGCACGGACCATTTTCGCGCTTGCAATTGCCCTTTCTGCTTTCACAATTCACCCGAATGGAAAGAACATCAACGTGTGGAAGAAATATAGCAACCATGAATTAGTCGTAGCTTGTGTCCCATCTCGACCATTACTTTTGTTATCTCTGCCCGCCTCCACTAGTTCCGCCAAAGAAGAATCCGTCAAACAAATCGAAGCCTCCATGTTCATCCCATGGCTGACCACCGCCATCGAAAGCAAGTCCTCCCGCGCCGAAGCCCATATCGAACTCTCCATAATTTCCTGGCGTCTGTCCGGCTTGGCCCAAGACACCTCCTTGATCGGGGAGCTGGAAGTCTTGCAAGAATTCAAAGCCCTCGACTGGACCTGGCATTCCTTGAGGCCCAGGTGCTAGATAGTTTTGCCCTCCTCGAGGGTAGTAATGATGCTGGCTGGGCGATTGTCTCGCCATCGGCGGCGGTGTGGATTGTAGCGAGGGATCTATCGGTGGGCTAGGTGCATATAGCCGAGGGGAAATTTGGCTCTGTTGATACGCAGGTCCTGTAGGCGTGTTCGGGAAGGCTGGTCCTCCTTCTCGTTTTACTGCTGAATTCGGTGGCCGCGCCATTGGGAACGGTGCTCTCCTTTGTGCTGATGGACGATTGGTCGACTCGTCATCTGTGAACAGATCTCGCAGATTCATATCAAATCGTGGCATAGGTCGTCTGGCTTGTTGCGCCTGCTGCTGTGCTTGTCGAGGGTGAGGTCTGCCTTGGTTGGGAGCCATCATAGTGCCGTGGTTGGCCCTCCTGACATCGTGATTCCCTGCAGCGGATGCATCCGCATGCTGTTGTACTTTTTGTGTTTGTGCAATATACCGTAGCGCTTGCGATCCAAATCCTGTAGTTTGCTCTACCATCGCAATGGTTGCTTTGCTCATGCGATCGAAAGCATCACGACATGCTTCAGCAGGAGGACACTTTTCAATCATGTCTCCGAGCACAGATGTCGCTGCCAGAATGGTGAAATCGACATCGTCAAGAGTAAGCTTGGACCTAACAACCGTCGAATGCCAGATGGCATACAAGAAAGATATACCAGACATGAACAAGTGGTGTGTCGCCAGGAAAGTGTGGTTGACCAGTCTGACGCGATGTAATTGACGGTAGATCTTCAATGTCTTTTGACCCGCTTCGGCCACCTTCAAGAATACCATCTCCTCGTCTTCTTCTTCATAGTCAACGTGGCCTGGACTCGTAACGTCATCGCCTGTAGACGCATCTAGTTCTCCAGCTAATGACGGAGGTACTGATAGAGATTGGCGATAAAGCATGGTCACAGTGAGCCAGTAGTTGAGCTCCAAAAATAGTGGAGAGAATGCAACTCCAGTCATCGTCTGTGTAGGTGAAGATTCGATCCACTCGTACAGCCTGCGGTCAATATCACCTCGCCACTCTCTGAAGCTTGAGTATCTTGACAAGAACGGCGAAGGAAGATCTGTGTGCATCCATCGATTTGCTCCATTGACAGTACCTCTTTCTCTGAACTGCTGAGTCTGGCGGTGCTGCAATACTTGCAATACCTCTGACTGCAGCAATCGAAGCCGGAAGTAGTGGTACGAGACGTGTTTATAACTCGGTATGCTGCCATACTCGTTCTGTGGTGGAGTCAAGAAGCCACTCGGTGTGATGTACTTGTCATCAAGTAAAGTCGGGAACTCAGTAGTGATCACCTGGTCTGTGATACCGAAAGGTCTGCCAACACAAGTGGAGACCAAGCGGTCGAAAGAGTAAACGCACCACCACAATCTCCTTCGGAAGTCTCGAATATATTGTCGTCGTCCAAACTCTTCTCTTGCAGCACCAGTCATCTCGGTCTGCCCTTGCTCGGCGCTGATCTCTGTGGCGGCCTCTGGGTCCTCATTGTGAAGGCCCAGATCTACAGCAAGACGGACGGCTACGCCTACAATATACCAGAGACCCGGTGCGACAGGACGAAGTAGCGCGAATCCTGCCAAAAGAAGGACGGCCTGTAGTTCTTCAAGACCGCCGCCAATGCCTTCTGTTGCAGAAGAAGACGATCCAAGGAATGATTCCAGATGTACTATAGCTGAAGCGTGATACTCTTCCGGTCGAGACTGCTCATTAGAGAGCTTCTGTCTCTTACGGCTCAGTCCGGCTTTCCCATCGGCGGCATTTTCTGCATCGTTGTTCTTATCAGAGGCTTCCAGAATGACTCCAGCACCTGTGGCAAAAACGATATTGAGCATGTATAGCTCCCGCGGTGTTCTCTTCTTCTCTTCGGTGGCATAAACTTTGTCAAACAGCGCCATAAACTCTCCACGATGTAAAATGGGTATTTGAGGGTTAGAATGCTCGAAATATAGCTCCATCAATCGTTGTCCGATGTCCTTGTCGGGGAAAGTTGCTGGTTTGATAGCGGGTTTTGTCTGCAGTCCAAAGAATGAATCCCTCATAGTAGTTCCTCCTGTAGCTGCACTCGTTAATGGCTTTGAAGGGCGAACGCCGCCACGTTCTGATGTCGATCCAGATACTGAGCTCTTGACTGCGGCAAAGACAACTCTAGCGAAGGATATGCCAGAAGTGGAGCCGAGGTACCTAGAATCTGAAGCTCCTAATACTGATACGTTTCCAATGTTGTGGACCAGATTAGAGAGGTGCTTTTGCTCGGTCTGTTCATCTGACATAGCAGAAACGGGACCGGCACTAGTGTCAGTATACTTCTGCGCGCCAGCTACCGCAACTTCTCCAGTAGATGGTATCTTAGGAGAGACAGGCGTCGCCACGCTCATGCTAAAGTCATCGGTAGGCGCATAAGGAAGATTGTTGGCCTGTAGCAAAGATTCCAGATGCTGCACTCGACTCTCCAGATAGTATACATAGCTGTTTCGCGTTAGCAGAAGTCGATGATTTCCAAGACTATGATCTATCACCTCCTAGGTATTTCCCTTTTGCTGACAGGATCGAAGCCGACGCATCTAACATAGGTAAGTCAAGACGTCCACTTCACCATTAATAGGCATACATACTTGACATTAGCCTTTTCGCAACTCGTACATGCCGGTAACTTCTGATCACAGCGGTTCTTTCTTAGACGACATCGATTACACGCGCTGACATTGCGAAAGTTTGACGACGAAGCTGAAGACGCGCCATTGGAAGGGGCGGCGGCGGCACCATCACCAAGACCGCCTTCGACGGCCTCATCAGCAGCGTCAGAAGCCTGCGGATTGGCACGCTTCTTC
Organism: Aureobasidium sp. EXF-12298; assembly: GCA_024195555.1. Classification (NCBI taxonomy): domain Eukaryota; kingdom Fungi; phylum Ascomycota; class Dothideomycetes; order Dothideales; family Saccotheciaceae; genus Aureobasidium; species Aureobasidium sp. EXF-12298. The sequence continues at coordinate 198,869 of SWBJ01000036.1, read as the reverse complement.
TTGTTGGATGACACGGTTGGGTTGTTCATTTCGCGGTCGGCATCGCTCACGAAGGCAAGCGCGAAGCGGCTACGCGGAGGCCACACCGGGGTCTGTCTCTGCCTTGTCTTGGTCGCACAGATGGGTGCATACACGGGGATGTGCCGCGTTTGATAGCTCCCTTTTTTCTGTGCTTGTGATGCAGTGACTTTCAGTCGACTCGGTGATAATGACTCGTCGCGTGTTTCCACCTGTTCTGTTATGCCTAGTACCCGATCATGCACTGATAAGCCCCGGTCATTGGGTTTTTGCTTGCGTGGAGAAGGACGTTGGGCATAGTACGCTAACCTTATCGGTTTCTAGCCTCGGGTGAAAACACTCCCGACTGAATATTTTGTCCAAGCGAAATAAAGAGAAATATTAAAGCTATCGAAACCCACTGATATACCAAGAGAACGACAGATAGATGCTGAAAGTTTATCTGAGACATGATGAGTCCGGCGAATCTCAGGTGGTCGACAAACTCTGGAACTGTGCCAACTTGTGTATGATCCAGCCCAATCTCCGAAAGCAAGCGAGTTCACATTTTCGAAATGGGTCTGGGAAGCGCAATTCATTCACTAGTGGTGTCCAACGGTACAAGGTGATGTAGGACCATATAACCAAGATCTTGGATGGGTATGAAAGTAATCAAGTGCTTATGGTTTGTTCTTTTCGAGCTGAACAGATTTTGAGTGCTTGCTGTGAATATCACCCTGCTCTCAAATATGGACAGGGTTGGTCAAATCGTGTATATATCAAGAACATTTGAAGCCCATCAACGTCGATTTATAGTACTGCAACACACTCGATCTCTACATCAGTCCCCAAAGGCAGTGTCTTGACAGCCACACATCTGCGTATCCAAATCAGCAGGTCGAACAAAACCATCAGTTGTGAAACACTTACGTTCTACTTGGCTTGACATCACCCCAGTAAGTCTTGTACACCTCATTCATCTTTGCAAAGTCATCCATATCAGACAAGAATACATTGACCTTGATGACCTTCTCGATAGTGGTTCCCGCCTCCTCGAGAACAGCAGTGAGATTCTTGATGCATTGATGCTGCGAAGAGTGTTAACCATCTTGCATATAATTGAAGGAGTGGGCACAATTTACAGTGTGAGCTTGGATGTCACCGTCGATGATCTTTCCTGTAGTATCCATAGCGATGGCTCCTGAACAATAGACGAAGCCATTAGCGACGATGGCTTGGCTATAGATACCAGGAAGAGGCTTTGGTGCCTTCGAAGTCAGAACTGCAGTTTTGCTGGACATGGTCGAAATTGTGCGCAAGAATTGAATCTTGAATTGAATCCGAGTTGGAAAAATGTGTGACGGTTGATCGTTCAAGGAGAGAGTCAGAATGTTGTAAGGTTGATCGGTACCGTTATCGCACCGCCGGCGGGGTTGGCCTATCTTGATGGTAACACGATGGTATCCTTGTCTAAGTACAATGCCTGTCCATAATCTCTCTGTATATGTTTAAAAGTCACAATTATGCAGACCTAGACATTGGGGCTTGATGTGGGAGTCATGATCACCACGGAACGGGATGTGACTTGACAAGGATAGCAATCGACATATTCAGCCTTATCTATTAAAGCAAATCAACTCAGCTAAACTACCTACTCGTATCATTGTTACAGCGAATGTGTCGCATCGCACATATAGCAAAAACGCCATTCCCATCCTAGAGCCAGCCAATCCCCAATAAAAAGCAAGAACGGGTATCTAGCGCCGACTATCCCATTCACCCAAACCCCGAAGTGGAAACCTGGCGCTGGCCATAACTACCGAATACAGAGAGAACGCCCAATGAACCTTTCCCGAACAGAAATAGAAACTCCTCTACAGCCGATCTCGGATCGCTTGAAAAGAGACGGGACCCGCCGTGAAACTGCTCTCATCTAGGTGAATTTTTTGAAACGAATGAGAAGGATTATGAAAATGGTGGTGCAAGAGGTCCTGACGATAGTCGGAAAGAAGAATTGCGTGAGTTGCATGAAGTTTGACGCATTGTTCGAAATTAGAACCGCTTGAAGAGATCATCGGCAGGGTTCTTCATCAGAGCTCTCTAGAGCGTCTGCGTCCAGGAATGGGAGGTCCTCCGAGTCCAGATTTGCCTCCTCGGCTTTCGAATAGCGGCGCTTTTCTTCCACCATGCGCAAGCTGAGAATAGCGCCGATGATTGCAACGAAGCTGTTTGCCCACCAGGGAAGACCTAGCACACCTACGGAAAGACCTAACGATTGGACCAAGCCAGAAAGTGTAGGACCGAATGCTCTGCACAAGCTTGCCGACGAGGCTGCCACGCCATTGAGAGTGCCCAGGACCTTCTTCGATGGGGCTGCGTTGGCCAACATGATGGCCAGAGACGGGTACGAAAGGGCTTGTGCTGTAACCTTCCAGACGAGCACGAAATAGATACAAGGCATACGCAGAGCTGTCGGGACGAGCGTGAGATAAGGAACCATCAAGTAGAGAATTGGGTATGAGAGGATGACGAGTCGGAATGTAGCCAGACTCCCAATCTTGCGATTGACGAACGGGAACACGAACAGCGTGGCGAACATCTGAATGAATCCTTGAGCGGAGAGAATGAAGCCAATAACCTTGGTCGGCAAGGCAAAGCCACCAGAGAATTGGAAAGGTAGGTGAGGCGCTTCTTTAGACTCAGGCAAACTGAAAAGTACAGGGAGAAGTTGCTCAGCGGATATCGTGTGACTGTCGATTCGTCAGCAAAACAATTACCAAGCAGTCCTCGAATCAGACTTACTAAGCAAGAATGCCGTATCCAACGATGTTGAGACAGACCTGCCACGTGAAAGCTTTTGCGACAGCCGCATCACGACGATGGGAGCTTATGGGCTGAGACGATGCAGGCTGGGCTTCGTTCGGCAGCTCTCCAACCAGGATTGGGTTTACGACTGGAGATGATTGGCTCGAGGAATAGCCAGGAACAGCATCTTCGAACAGAGCCAGTGTCTCGCCAGCCTTTTCATGAAGCTGATTCGGGCGAAAGAAGTCCAGAATCCAGTCACCAATGTCGAGACCATAGTCTCTCCGGTCCTTGAGATCTTCGTGTGTCTCCTCAAGGAAAAGAATGCCGACCATCATACCGAAAATGACGACTCCTGCGCAAACCAAATTCGGAAGTAGGTATGGGAATTTCTCAAACAACGAACCGTGTTCGAAGTAACCAGGGTAGTTGCGCACGGGGTCCGCAAGAGTTCCTCCTAAGCCAGAGCCGACGATTGATCTGACACTGTAAGTAAGATGGCGCTTATGGCATAAGAGGCAGGCCTACCCAAGGCACCAGACGAATGGCATGATCGAATATGCACGTGCTATATGTTGTTAATTCATGTTCACCAATGGACGCCAGGGAACTTCGCTGACCTTGGTGTGCTTCAACAGTGACTACCTCTGCGACCGTCGTTTGCAAGACACCGATGTTCCTATGACTCGTCAGAATGGTCATGAGTATATATGAATGCCCAACTTACCCGTTGAGAAGGCCTCCCAAAGCACGAGCAATAAGAGCCGTGGTCAAGTTAGGAGAGAACCCAAATACGATCATACTGATACCAGTGCCCGCCAATCCCATCAGGAGGATAGGTTTGCGTCCAACCTTGTCACTCAATCTACCCCACATGACTCCTGTCGAGAATTCGGTGAAGGCAAAGGCGGAGGTGACCATGCCAGCATAGAGAGCAATTTGTTTCTCATCGTTGGTGATGTGGAAAGAAGAAATCATGTAATAGACATAAGGAAAGATTGACATGAAAGCAATTGGCTCGCATATACGGCACAACGCTCGAATCAATGTCAGCCATTCGAGTATATGAGATGGAGTATGTGCCGAGCCATACCTAGGACAAACAATTGTCGAGTGGGAAAGGCACTCGATTGCTGTTGCACTCGGCGACGTTGTGCATGTGAGGGCAACATGATGCGGATGGAAGTGGGACAGGACAGACGGTGAGGAATTCCAGTTCCTTTGTACGAGCTGAAGGGAGAACAAGGAGCACAACTGTTTCAAGTTCTGGCAAAGGCAGGCCCTTTATGAACAAATTGAATTCCGGTAGGTGTCTTGGAGCGGCTGACAATGCAATGATGAAAATGTCTTGTTCAAGTGGTGGAACGCAAGAACCGCAGATCCGGGTAGATGCTGCGAACGTAATGGGACTTCGAAGCAAAGGCCGGCGGATACGTGCAGGATGAATGGTGGTACCACTCAAGAGACGGTGAAGAAGGACAAGTCAGGTGGCGCGTCTGATGGAACAAGAGGAAGAAGACAGGGCGAAAAGATTATTATTACCCATCGTCACTTTGCCGCTGACAGGCCAGGTCAAGAGCGGGTCGCCGTTGCAGTCGGTGAAGTGCATTCCTAGGGAATTGGCCTGTGTGCGTGGGCAAGAGGGCGAACACGTCGCGGATCGCGGAAGTACGAAAGGTTCCATGCTTCCCCTGTTGGTCATGAAACCTTGTGGTGGAACCAGCGCGGAGCAGAAACTAACCTGTACTCCACGCCCCGAGCCTTCGGATAGTGGGACACCATTGGATCGGGGAACTCGGCTTCGGAATTTAGCGACGATGGTTTATTGAGCCTAATCTACAGCCCTATATCTCAATGATCTCCCAGATTTCGACCTGTCTTCTGGTTTGGAAACTGGGCGATATATTGGCACTGACGCCGGTAACTTCGCTATATTGATTTGCGCATCAAGACATGATGTGCTCTGCACGTAGCCTGACTACAGAGTCATCTACTCATTTGACTGGCGGTGAGGAGGACAACACACTCCCATACCTCAGGCAGTGTGCAACAGTGTCCAAGAGGTCATTCGCCTTGTTTGCGCGACCAATCACTGCCGAGAGCTGTCAATATCTCGCCCGACTGGCGGCAGTCAGTAGCCGAAAGGTGAGATCTCCTGCCGGCTGCAGTAGAGATTGTTGCTGTACCGAAATGGTATCTTGTAGATGGCAAGAAGGGTCCATATGTAACGCATCAGATGCCGGAAGATTCTGCGAATCTGGTAAATTTGGCAAAGCTGGCTCACCTATCGATGGCAGGACAGCAAACCAGGCGAGTGGGTTTCGGGATGGCTCGGCTGCGACGCTAGTCGCAGAGAGACAGAAGCTTCCAAGGACCTTCTTCGATCAACTTCAGACAGCTACCACGCTAGTTCAGGGACACGCTGCAATAGGCTCCTAGCAAGGTTTGGCCCGCCGACACGTTCCCAGTCGCTCTCTAGTTCCCGCCTCTACGATGCGCCGTCTTCGACCTTGGCATTTTGACTTTTGGGGGAATCTTGGGAAATGGAGACACCACGTCATGGTACAGGTTTTATCGGCGAGGAGGCAGCGGTCCCCCCTGTTACATCAATTTTCCTGGATGTCGGGTTGACTGCAGCAAGCCGGCGCGGCGGCATGCGAGCGGGTTTTTGCAGCATGTCGTGCTTGTCGACAAGAAAATTGCGAGTTGCTCCCAAACAAGACAAACCAGTCATGCGGCCTCGTCTTCTGGCTGAAGAACTGCCGCTTGCCTGCCTACATAAGATGAACACTGTGCATAAGAAGTTATCGTGGCTGTTGCTGTCTCGACGCCTTTGTGTGTAGGAAAGACCTGTCGACGGGCGAACGGGCCGAAATATCACACAGGCATGGGCCAGAAGGAAGATCCAGATGCTGCCAAAAGATGGACCGCAAGCTTAATGATGCTGGCTATTGAAAATTGACCTCGTGACCTATCAGACTATCGTCAACAGGGGTCACTATGATGCTCTTGCTCATGCATGAAGCGAAGAAACAAAGTCGAAGTCGTTGCGTCGAAAGAGAAAGCAGCAACGTTGTGAGACGCGCGCGATAGACGCCGGCTTGAACCCAATTGACAGGTCAGCGATTCACCACTGCAAGGTCATTCGCGTCCGGAATCAGGAGAATAGCTTTTTGGATAGGTCTAGTTGTTCTACGTGCGTAAATATGGAAATGGCAAAGCACACAGGAACAGATCCATCTAGCTGCTTTGTCTTGTAAAGTGCGATGTTTCGTAGCGGGTGTTGTGCGTTAGCGTCTGTAACAAGCGGCGTCTGGGCGGACAGAAAGGGCGACAGTCGAGAATAGCGACCTTCACTCCGCATCTTACCACCACCTATTGTTCAATGTCTTTGGCGCAGTCCAACACTCGCGGAGGACCGCAGGCTTTTGAGGCACAACAACGTCGCCTGGACTTGTATGCTTGCTTGTCCCATCCTTGAGCTGTATGTAGCGAGAGGCTCATGAGTGTCTGTGTAGTGCGAGCGTGAAACAGGCCTGTCCCAAGGGTATCTACCTCACGCCTACACCACGCGATCCACACGTCTGGCAAGGTGTGCTATTCGTTCGCAAAGGTAGGGTCGCCGTGATGAATGTTTGGACGACTTCTCAAACGCTCTAGGCCCTTATACACCCGCAATCCTCAAGTTCTCTTTGCTCCTTGCCGCCGACAAGCCTCCAACCATCACCTTCTCAACCGATATCTTTCACCCCTTGATTACCCCTCTGACCACATACACCTACACCACGAGCGACACAGGCGCCGATACTGTCCATGCCACCGATGACGAGCGTCTCCCTCCCGGTGGCTTCAGCTTGCGACACGGCTTTCCTCAATGGTTTGGACGCAAGAAGCCGAAGTCCACGTCTCAAGTTGGGCTAGGCGAAGAAACAACATCGACACCAGAACGCTCGCAGTCTTCGTACGGTCCTCTGGCCATCGTGCAGATCTTGTTCTACATGCGGAGTGCCTTCGACACAGCCGAGGTGCTCGACAAGGTACCACTCGAAGCGGCGGGCAATCCAGGTGCATGGCACGCATGGCAGACACATAGAGCGCGAATTATTGGCACTGTGCCTCGCTCTGCGACACCAGAAGATGGAAAGACCCCCGCGTCTCCCACTTCACGTCAACAGCCAGGTGGTGCTCGAAGGCCTGGCCAATGGAATTGGGAGGGCGTCTGGGAAGAGAGAGTCAAGAAAGGCCTTCAAGCAAGTGTATCACAGCAGACTTTATTCGGTACCGCTGGTTCGAATGACGATCTCGTAAGTTGTGGCGGAGCAGACTGCTTCACAGCGGCTAGCTAACCCTTGTGCCTTAGATAAACTTCCTCAACATTGATACAGATGCGACTGATATTCCTTGGCATACGGGACAGGAAGTTGGCGACAATCTGGTTGCTTGATCAGCCTTGGAAGTGTGGTAGCCTCGAGAAATGTTTGGTTTCCAAAACTCCTACCTGCTGCATTGTTTGTGCTTTCCTAGGTCGTTGGCTGTAATCAATCGGTTTAGTATGCTGGCTTCGCTTGGCTTGGAATGCCCAAGTGACAATGTTCGCGTTGCATTTCTCTTGAGAAGCAAGTCGTGGGTTGGGCTCTACATGGCAGTCGCACTTGCCTCCAACTGGACTTTCACATGACACGTCACGAATTCTGCAGCGATCCTGTATCTTCAAGCCATCTCTACCTCGGACCATCGCTGACTTGCTAGCCTTTGTCATATTCTCATTGCTTCGATTGGATATCCGAGTGCATTTCTCTGGCTACAAGCCATGCCGTCCAATAAGGAGGCAGGTTCACACGCTTCAGTCATCGCCTTGCCTCACCATGCTGACGATGCTCACAGAACACCGATCCGAAGACTCTACAGGCAGCACAGAATAGCAATAGTAAAACTTCGTCAAGCACGGCATATGGTCACACACCAGGCGCTTTGGGTCTGCACGGCTGGCACCCACCACAAGCTCACATGTTCGTTTCGTCACCAGCTTCTATGGGCAGCTTCTCAGCCATCACTCACCCACCACGTGCCAACACATCTCCCAACAACGGCTCCGGGCAGAGTAGACCTACTACCAGCTCTTCTGAAACACGTTTGTCGAACAGAACGTCAGGCTCTCCTTTGAAGGTTCGCAAAACACGTGAGAATCTACGAGCTGGATTCATCGACGACGCTTTCTCTACAACCGGACATCACGTACACGATCTTGCCCAAAGCAAATACTCCAGTGTCCAGCCGCTTCGCGAAATCCAGAACACTGTACATGATGAGGCTACCAGGCCGTCGTCAAGGAACAATCGCTTCAGTTGGGAGTCTGATACTCTCCACCTTACGACAGTTATTGAGCGTTCTCCTACCAAGCGTACATCATCTCAGTCCGAGAAGACCGAATCAAAATCTGCTCCCTCACTGTCTCGCAAGCTTTCTGTTCGCAAGAGAGTGGTCTCGAGAGTCCGAGAAGGCCTGCTGAGTCGTTCCAAAAGTTCTTCAAAAGTGCCAGTGAGAATCGCTGATGATGATGTCGCCACCAGTCGATCTGCTTCAGAGCATGAAAGATCCGCACAGATCACCCTCAGCGATCCTTCTCAAGATATGGAAGAAGATACAGTTGCTTCATATAATCTTGCTGCAGGCTCAGTGCAAAGCTTTGTCTCAACAGATCCACCTTTGGCAGATGCCGGCCTGACAATAGACATCTTACCTCCCCCTAACATTAATCCCAAAAGCGTTCTGCCAGGAAGTGATGGCAGTTACCCAAGCCCATCACAAGAAGCAAGGCAAAGTCCTTCACCGTCACCAGAAAAGACCCCCCGCCCAAGAAGATTCGCTCAGTCGTCCCAAACTTACTTCGAGACCAAACCAAGACCACTCTCAATGCTCCACGTCAATCTTTCCGTCAAGCCTGCATGGGAAACCTTGGATGTGGCTGATGACGCGACCATGTGGGCTATGATCAAGGCTGAAGCAAGCCTCTCTAGCGATCCAATACCCGCAGGAGGCTTGAGCGACATACACCGCTCGGCGCCTCCTGAGCATATCGCTAAGATTCAGAAGCCTCTCAATATCATTGTTATTATTGACAACTCGTTTGTGCTCTTCCAATCCTCATTTGTTGAATAACACTGACGTGGGGTAGATCGTTTGCTTCCTCATTGGCTCTGCACGATATCCGAATATTTACCCGGTGCGTTTGCAATCTGCTGCAGGATCACCGTGATCGCCTGGCAGTGTTCTGTACATCCTGCTCTCACGAATCGCAATGCTCAGATACCAGGTCAGGCTGTCAGCTCCATGCTCTGCAAAGACCGGATGCATTGTCACTCTCGAGCCAAGTGGCAAAGCTAGACTCTGGCAAGGCAACGCCACAGTCTTCGGCCGCAAGGTTATTTGACTTGATTCAGGATATCCTAGCGTCAGTGACCGATGTAGAAGAGGGTCTGGACGTCACACTCACACATGCAATTGTGTTATCCCCGCTTCCGCACAGATGTGCATCAATCCTTCGCGAATCGGTGTTGTGGCCAATTCATCAAGTCCAAGTTGGTTACGCTTACGAACCGCCATCTTCTCGCGAACAAGTTACGACAGGTGGCTGGTGCTTCGAATGGGAAGCAGCTCACGACACCGTTCTACAAGCCCTTATCCAATCAGCGCGTGAACTATCACATCTACAAGAACTTTCACACGTCAAAGTGTCTGTTAATTCGACCGAGCCGTGTCGCGTGGAAAAGCTCCTCACGCCTCCCCGAAAGGCGACACTACATCCAGGTCAATGTACGACCCTGTTCGCGAAGGTGCGCATTCCTTCGGTCGATCATCAGCGACGTGCAGACCCAGCCTCGTTTGAGGGCCTTCTAAGTGAGCTTCACCAGACCCTTGGAATAGGCAGAAGTGAACTGTTCAAGGCGGATGTGCGATACCGACACTCTCTTCTTCCTCGAGACACAGAACTGCGGACTGAGCAGGCATGTGAGTTGATCCGCACAAACAGAAACAGCCAATGGGGTGCGATCCATGAAGAGGAAGACAAGCATGGCGTGGATATTGAGATAGAGAAGGCCAAGTTTGCTGCAAGAAATTATCCCCCGGATGTTGCAATCAGGATCCTGCACAAGAAGTTTGGCACATTCTGGTCCGGCAACGACGGACCACCAGTCTTGCATCGTTTGCGTGAAGAACTTGAGCTTCAAAAAAGAGTGTGGACGGAGATGCCCAAGGACGCACAGTCGTCTATGTCAGTCACACAATATCAAGATTCGAAGAGCACGCGCCGAACCACGTTGCATCTTGCCGATACCGAGGCTCTGCAGGTCTTCAACACAGCCCCTTCGACACCAACCCCCGATGCTGGCGATCCAAACATAGAGATATCTGTCGCTGAACAGCACTCCGACCACGGACAGACGCTGGACAGTCTCGTGATACAAGATGAGGCTCGGCGGATTTGGCGGCATATGCGACGCAACAGCCGGACTACGTCAGGGGTTTCAAGCGCATCCGATGCAAGTAGCCGGGCCTGCTCAGGAGCACCGCAGCAGGAACAACAACTCCAGCGGCGCGGATCACAGGAGAGCATTGTAGACCGGCTGGCTGCGGCAGACACTCATATCAACGAGATTCGTCTCAAAGCTATCCAGAACAAGCGCAGTGTCGGTGCCGAGACGTTACGGGAATTCAGCATGATGTATCAACAGGATGATGGAGGACCGAATGACTTGCGAGACGAGGCGTGTATGCCTTGGCTGTGAGTCGGTGTAGACTTAGCGGTCTAAGAAACCGGCCAGATAGAACCCTCCCGCCCTGCGAAGGCCGAGCTATTGATTTCGAACAGCAAGGCACTGTTGAATGTCGCTTATTTGGGACATGCATTAGCTACAACATCGTCCAGAGACCAAAACGTTACCCAAACCAGGCATACGAACGCACGACAAGATAACAATTCGGGACCCGACCGACGACGAAGCATGACTTCGTCTCACTCGACATTCTTTCCGACCATCCCCTACCAACTGAGGCACCGGGCAGATGTCCGCGTGTGGACCCAGATTACCGGTGTGTGCTTCTATCGGTCCGCCGACCCAGCGCATGCTGGCTTACTGCAACGAGGAGGAGCATGCATGGACCCATGTTCCAGCCTTCTGGAAAAGACAATGCGCATTGTTGTATCCATGTTCAAGTCTTGTTTGCTTTAGAATAGCGATCAGCTGGAATGCATGTTTGAAGCATGCCGTAGTGCCTAACCGCCTTACGCAGATGCGTATATCCGTCATCAAAAATGTATCAATCTTCAGGTACCCTGTTCATTTTGCCCTTCTCGCCTTGCTTCTACATGCTGCATCTGTGCACCTGTCTCGGCGGTTACCACCTCAACCACCCTGCATCTGCATTATCTGATTGATCATTCTTCTTTTGATCGGAGATCGGCCTCGGATATGCGCACTCTTGTTTCCGTGCCTCGTTACGTGAGTTTCTGCCAGAAGATCGGCATCTCCTCCCGATCTTTCTCGAGTCGGTTCCGATGTGCAACGGACCATACTGCTGGTAACACAAGGCCTCCGGGCCATATCTCAATGGCATCGACCTTCCGATGAACCCTTTTCTTGTGTTGCTTTCGAGTCATTGTGATGCTTGCCTCTTCTCGTTCTTGACCTTGTCTTCCTGTGCGTCGTCGTATCGTGATCTTGTATAGCTGTTCAGCATCTATATCCCGATGAACCTTCTTGTGTGTCCTGCTCTCGAGTCATCATTGTGATGCTTGCCTCTTGTCGCTCTCAACCTTAACTTATGTATCGTCATGTCGTGAACCCCGTATGGAGGTGTTCGGGGCCGTGGTGCCGTCGGGGCCACTGCATCTACAGACTTGCTTCTGATCCTTGTGCATTATTTGGCCTAACTATCCATCCGCCTTGGTGACAATGCATTTGGCTGAATACATCTGCGAAGATGCTTGTAGAAATGGCTAAAATTCCAGAAAAAGGTGAAAAATCATAATACTCTCTCTGTGCATTGAGTGTATAGGAATTTGGTTTGGATGCCCTTCGTAGCAGAGCACCATCGGTCTGTTTCTATCATCTTTCCCAGTCTGAGGAATATATCCAAGAGCCTCACATCACGTTTAATCCGACTAAAAATCGATAAGTTGACACGATGGGTAAAAGATGCATGCTGAGCTAAAAAACTACAAAAAGACATTTTTTGGGTATCAGAAGGAAAAGAAAGCAAGCATCAACGACAGGGAGCAACCAGAAAAGCAAAAACCCAAGAGGAACTCAAAGAAATCGTGGAAAATCATTGTCGTGAAAACATTAGTAAGTTACCCACTCCCTTTCTGATCACGTCGCCCAAGGAAAATCCTCCTCCATCACTTTCGTACAAGTCAAATACCCCAAGCCGACCGATGGCGGAACAGCAGCACTGCCCCTCCCTGACGCTGAAGGGACAACCAAATTACTCAGATCCAACTCTAGAAAGTTGCGAGTTAGAGGCTTTACAGCATCTCTAGCCAGATTCTTGAGCTCGTCGACTCTTCTTTCAAACCGTTTGAGGTTGTCGCGAGAGTACATTTCTGGAGTGAGTTTTAGGAAGCGTTTGCATTCGTCGTGGTTTAAGTAGGCGTCTTTGTTTGTGCTGCCCATGAGGCGGTATATGCGACCTAGGTTTTGTGCTGGCAAGGGTGATTGGTGGGATGGTGATGGTTTCGATGGAACCAGCGCGCGTGAACTGCTTTGGCGGCCTGAACGTCCGGATACCGAAGCAGATGCGGATGCAGCGTCTGATGACGAAGGTCGCGAGGAGTTCTTGAGGATAGACACAGGAGCTGGGGTGGTGTTCTCAGCTAACCACTGGCGGAACAAACTCATGGCCATCCAGTCTAGGTAGCTGTTTGAAGGATTGACCCGTTCGCCTCGACTAGTGGTCAAGGTCAGTCTGAAAAGGCGGACTTCGATGCGTAGTTTCATGTCTTCGAGCTCCTGGACCTTGTCCTCTATGATATCGAGCACGAGAGGATCAATATGGTTGACAAGCTGAGATTGTGCTTGTGGCCATTGACCCACTACATGAATCAAAGCTTCCGTGTAGATGACTTTTGATCTTGCTAAGCATGCTAGTTTTAGATATGATGGCGGATAGCGAGCAATCTGCTTGAATAGGCGTCCTTGAAAGCCTAATAGATGGTGATCTACGCGTGAGCCCACGATGTCGAGAGCATCATACATCTGAGCCAGCTGCAGCAAAGTCTTCGACTCGGTGTAGGCATCAGCGATATTGACGTTGCTCAGAGAAGGAGGATAGTTGTAAAAAATGCGGAAGAGATTATCATAGTCTCGCAGGATTTCATCATGCGGGCCAAAAGATGCAGCAGGCTGAGGGTTCAGCGACAGGGCAGATAAATTTGACATGGAACGAAAAAAGGCAGAGGACGAAGCAGGCGGCTTGTTACGCGAAACGGGCGGCGGACTCTGGCTTGGAGGACGTTGTATCAAGCGTGGTGTGTCATTGTCTCTTGTGTGGTGCCAGTCGAGGACGTAATTCCAGTGACGCACGTCAATCGAGTCTAGACTGCTTCTGTTGGAGTTCGTCTCGCCAATACGCGACAGTGGGGCCGGACTAGGAGCAGGTAGAGCATTATGTATGAGTGGGCGTTTGATGTCGATGGCGAAGAAGGACGAGCACTGGCTGAGGATGATGCTATGCAAGAGATAGCGCTGCTCTTTGCGACCGCTCGACGAGGAAATGACAATGTCGACGTCTCCAGTTTGCGCAAAGACAGGGAATTCGTTCAGTGGTGAGGCAGGCGAAGTTGTGTGCTGTGAGCGCGACGAGCGATGGCGTCTTGTTGTCGAGGCTCTACTGGTGGCCGAAGGAGGGCGTCGCGGAGTGTGTAGCACCTGCTGGGGTGGCTCAATGTGCGACACCATGGCGAGAGAGTGCTGGTTCGTCCAGCGTCATGGACACGCAGTATATAGCAGTTCCACTCGTCCAAGCTGTCTTGAACCATTGCGACAGGATGTAGTCGAGTAGTCACAGCCTCGGCGCAGTCCAGCCATTCGACTAATCACATGCCCCAGCCATGTATGTGTAGCACAAAACACTGTACCAACCTTGTACTGTCTTGACTGAACCTACCTGACTTGAATCAAAAGACGTGTCTCTCGAAGGAAAACATGTCAGGAGATAAAGGAGCAGAAGAGACAAGAAAGTGGCATGACGCTTACCGTCTCTTTTTGACGTGAAACGGGCGCGGCGTCTGTTTTGTCAGAGCTGCCTCTCGCAAAGCTTCAATCAATGCATCTTCCACAACTGTCAACCTTCAGTCGCAGCCGTGCTGTCGGCAGACTCGCCCATGTCTCAAATCGCGCATATACTCGCCCTTCGATAGCCCCCAAGCCGACCGTCGACATCAGACACATCCGCAATGCCCCTGGTCTGTACGAGCAAAACTGCATAGCCCGCAACTACAAGCAGCAGTCAAAAAACTCATGGCGCATCCTTGAGCTACACGACAAGCTGCAACTGCAGCAGCGACATTCGAGAAACTTGCGCGAACGTAACAACATCTTGCGACGTCAACTGGCAAATCCGTCCACACGACAGGATCCTCATCTGCTGGAACAGGCAAAGCAGCTGAAGGCCGAGCTCGCCGAGATCGATGCTCAAGACAAGCAGATGAACGATGAGATCGAAGAGCTGGCCCTCGCACTCCCCAACCTGAGCAGTCTGGACACTCCAGAAGGTGATGTGCCATCCGTCAAGGAATACATCAACGAGCATCCCGATCGCAATCCTTCACCCGCGGATCGCGTCTGGCGCCATCACGTCCATGTCGGCTCAGAGCTCGATATGCTGGACTTTACTGCCTCGGCCACAACTTCAGGCTGGGGCTGGTACTTCCTCAAGAACGAAGCCGCTCTTCTTGAGCAAGCTCTCATCCAATACGCTCTCACCATTGCCATGAAGCGCGGCTGGAAAGTCGTTTCTCCACCGTCAATCGTCTATTCTCACATTGCTCACGCTTGCGGCTTCCAACCTCGCGACCAAAATGACGAACAACAAATCTACGCCATCACCCAGCCAGAAAAAGACAAGAACAAGCCTACACTATGCCTGGCAGGAACCGCCGAGATCCCATTCGCAGGCATGAAGGCAAACACAGTCATCGAGGAAGCAGACCTCCCATTGAAAATCATCGGTGCATCGCGTTGCTACAGAGCAGAAGCCGGCGCCAGAGGAATCGACACAAAAGGCCTCTACCGCGTCCACGAATTCACAAAAGTCGAAATGTTCGCATGGACAATGCCCGACAATGTAGGCGATGACCATTTCTCCGAGCCCACGCCTTCACCCTCGGAATCTCTCTTCAACGACATGGTTTCCATCCAAAAAGAAATCCTCCAGAACTTGGGTCTGCACTGTCGAGTTTTGGAAATGCCCACCACGGAACTAGGCGCTTCGGCAACCCGCAAAATCGATATTGAAGCTTTCTTCCCTTCGCGCAGAGAAAAGGACGAAGGATGGGGTGAAGTCACTTCCGCATCCATCTGCACAGACTACCAAACCAGACGTCTAGCCACTCGCGTCAAGACCGAAAAGTTTGGTCGTAAGCACGAGTGGCCGTACACTGTCAACGGTACTGCCCTCGCGGTACCTAGAGTGCTGGCTGCCATTATGGAAGCTGGCTGGGAGGAAAGCAGCAAGAGCATGCTTATCCCTGAAGTGCTGAGACCTTTTATGGGTGGATTGGAGAGGATTGAGAGAAGTAATCGCATTAGTATTCAGTAAAGAAGCATTGGATCTTTTCCTGCACGTCAATTTAATCATACCACTCTTCTAGCCATCTGCAGTTGCTTTAACACTCATGAGAAAAATCGCTAAACACGCGAGTAGATGATCCAGAATCCTTCATATCACACACTATCTTTCCTCTGTCCCCTCTTTTGGCACTGAAGATCTCAAGGCTCAGAGTACCAAGATCTTTTCCCTCACTGTATTGATAACATTCTTAAAGTGTAGAACAAGTCAAGGCCATCATGACCATGACCAAGGCAAAGAGCAGCTGAAAGAATGCGATGCGAAGGTCGAAAGTAGTTTTATAGATGCATCCAAACGTTTCTATACATTCTCAAAGAGACGTCTTTTGAGTCTATAAGAAACATCTATTCCAGACGACTGGCGTGGTTACCAGGCCCCTGTGTCGCATCCTCAGGCTCCCAAGTAAAGAACTGTTCTTTAGCTGGAATGCACTTCCTCAACGCAACGCCATAATCACCAGCATTAGGCGTCCTCAACAAAGTATGGATATGGAATTTTGCCGGTTGCTCGTTATTCAGGAAGACGCCTGAGTGATGATCAAACTCTATAATCACCACTGGAGATTGGATGCGGTAGTAGAAAGGGTCTTCGGCGCCGAAGCCACCGATCCAGCTGAAGTAGGTTTCGTCGGCAAAGGACATGGCGTGTTTGAGTTTCTTTGCTCGAGAGGTGGCGGGTAAGTACAGGAAGTACTCCTCGATGATTTTGGAGACGAGGGATTGTTGCTCGGAGGTCATGTCTTTAAGAGTAATGCCTTCGTAGGGAACGATGCGGTTGTCGCGGTATGCGCCGCAGAGATGGCGTTGGTCGTCTCTGTTCCAGCGGCCTTCTGGCATTGCTGGGTCATTCATCAACTTGTAGATTTGAGTCTTTTGCTGCAGCTCTGGGGACAGTGATTGCATGAGTTCAAGGCCGAGTGCTTCTTCGCGAGTCAGGATGCGTGTGCCTTTGTAAGGGCCAGAGTCGATCTCATTGGGCTCGGCACCTGTGAACCAGGGGGATATGACGATTTGTTTCTTGAAGAGGAAGATGTTGAGACAGAGATGGTGGCCATAGAAAGACCAGCCCCAGGGTTCCGTGGAGGAAGGCTCGCCGAAAAGGACGAAGTTGTAACTGAACTCATTCATAACTTTTGTGCCCTGAACGAGTTCACCGAGAAAGCCGTTGATGCGCATGGCGGAGATTGCTTTTTGGTAGCCTTCGGGTGATAAGGTAGCTTTGAGGATTGCGAGGATGGAGTCACGGACTTTGTCTGATTGTTCGTCAAGACGAAGGCCTTTGTGTGCGAGGAGGAATTCGGGGTTGGACCATGTTCGCCATTCGGGGCTATCGATGTGGTAGCTGAGGGCTTGTTTTTGCTCGTCGGTGACTTGGGAGAGGAGGGATTGGGCGGCCTCGACGATGCTGTCAATGTCGACGCCTTCGTCTTGGTAGTTGAAAAGGCCTTCTCGGACAATGCCTGTGGGGACATAGTCAGTAAAAGCAGTGAGATGGATTGGCCAACTTACCATCGCTGGTGACACCTTTGAAGGGTTCAGCGAGCAATGAACGCCAGTACATATACAAGGCATGAAGCCATGGCGGGTTGTGTTTGGTCTTGAACTCGTGTGCATACTCATGTGCATCTTGCTGCTTCATCATTTGGAAACGCGGAACATTGAGGTCCGGCAGGTGCTTGCGGTATTCGCCCGAGGGGCCATGTTGCTGCGCCATGATTGTGGATTCGGAGGAGGGTAGAGCAGCAGAGAAAGCGGACTTCAGAACAGACGACAAGAGCGTCTTGTATTGTGCAGGCTGTCAATGGCCCGGCTCTTGTCAATGGCACTTTCGTCAAGGCTGGACTGACAGCCCCGCTTCTCCACCACATCCCCACTCACACAACTGATGCGGGTTGGTTGTCCTGCGTCTTCGGCACCATGGCTTTATGCCCTGAACACGCCATCCTTGCGGTATGAGTTTGGTGACTGATGTTAAGATGAAGCGGAGACGACTGTTCTCGTTTCCATGACATTAACGACCAGAGATGATTGTCTTGAAGAAAACTTGGAGTTCGGATTCGAAGAGGCTGCTCGGGTCAAGCTCACACGATGCCGAAATTGGTCATCATGTGACAGCGTGGAAAGTCGCATCTCGCCTGATGCGCGTCAACCGGCGACACAGCGTGTTTGTTTTTGCTTCTCGAATAAAGTGCATGCATTGTTTAGTCGAGCATGCGACCCCACCAAGACCTGTAGAATCATGGATATTCTCGCTGTAGAGGTTGATAGAGTAGTCTTTACTCCATATCCTACCCAACTAAAGGTGGGTTAGACTGCGACCAGCGACTGCTGCAATGCTGATTACTGTTCCTCGCTGTAGTCCCTCCACGATATCGTTTCTCACACATCCGAAGCAAACATATGCCTCTGGGCCTCTTGCTATCACTGTCGCATTTCTTCCCTAAGTCAAGCTCTTATAGATGCTCTACCACAATGGCCATACGTCTTAGAAATAATCACTCGCCTGTCTTGTGCTGTTGATGTTCGAAATGCACTTGTGCAAAGAGAGCCCTCACTGTTACCTCGTCTTCTGACCCATGCTTTGGAATCTCGAGTTGAGAGCAGGAAGGTGAGAATGAGATGAACCTAAGGATTTGTTTGTCTCCACTAACTCGATCATAGTATGTGGACGCTGCTGTGGCCCTCCTGTCTCATCCTCTGCCTTCCGATGTTGCTTTGCCGGCGACTGCGCAAAATTTTCTACTTCAACTGTTCGACCGTGCTGCTACTCAGCCTAATGCCGCCACTGTCCAGCAAATTCACCGACTGGTCTATGGAGCTTGTGAACCAATCCTTGGCATCCTCTCTCCAGGTGTTCTGGCTCACCTGGAGGAATACATCTTTTCCATCCTCAAAAGCTCTTCTGGCGTCGAGGATCAATCTTTGGGCATGTATTGTCTAGCTATCATGAGGATGATTCTCGAAAAGTTCCAGACCGAAGTTGGGAACGATGCTATGTGGCCTACCTTTGACCACTCTGTCGATTCTTCTAATTCGCAATGGACACCCGATGCCATTAAGCAATTCTTTCATGGCAACAAGACTCACAAAACCATGCAGCTGCTGGTCTTGCGCGTTATCTGGGCCTGCAGACCAGAATCAGCGGATCCAACTGGACAAGGCCTTACTAGCGTTACTCTTGTCAACCAGATCCTAGCTGGTGTGTCCCAGGCAGCAGTTATCGATTGGTCTCACAAGAACGCAGTCATCGTGCGAAAGCTGCAAGAGAAGTGTCTCGTGCCTGACATGCTTCCTGCTCTTCGTTTCCAGGTTCTTACCTTTCTGAGCTCGCTGTCTGATAAACTCATGCTGCCATCCCAAGCAACGCTTTTCTATGAGAGATCGTTGCTGGACTTGAGCGCTGCCTTCCTCAAACGCGAGTACTTGGAAATGTCGCTACGCCTATCTCTCTGCCGTTTATCGTCGAAGTTCAAGCCCGAATGGTGGGAAGAACTCCTAGACAAAGTCATGAACTTGTTGACAGAATCACCACCAACGCGGTTATTCAACTCGGCTGATAGCTACATCTTGTTCCTCGATCGTATCGCTGACATGGTCGAAGACAACGAATCTTGTCGTCGTGGTATACTTGCGACTCTGCATTCTGGTCACAATCGTCCAAAGCTAGAGCATTTCTTTGCCAATGTCGAGGCATTGCCCGAAACTGACACAGCGCACGGTACGAACAGGTTCTGTGTTGCCGCATATACGTCCTCGAAGAACAAGCTCAAGTCTTCACTTTGCTCTCTTTTGCTTCGTGCAGCCT
This sequence comes from Aureobasidium sp. EXF-12298, assembly GCA_024195555.1. Taxonomy (NCBI): domain Eukaryota; kingdom Fungi; phylum Ascomycota; class Dothideomycetes; order Dothideales; family Saccotheciaceae; genus Aureobasidium; species Aureobasidium sp. EXF-12298. Next base: position 179,414 of record SWBJ01000036.1, on the reverse strand, counting down.
TGGCTGCGCCGCAAGAGGAAACTGCTTCCATACGTCGGATGCTGCCTGAGATTCTTCGACACCACGGAGTCGCTGAATCAAGCAAAGCAGTCTGTCCAATTTGTGTGCAAACAAGACTGAGAGTACCGCAACGTCCAACGCCTTTTGTGGAAATTGAAGCTACGCCTGAGTCTCAGGATGCAAGCCTTCACTGGAAGGAACGTCTCAGTGCAGTGATGCAGACCCATGCCAAGTATCAAGAGACATCTTTGGTAGCCTCTTTTATCAACATTTGCCATGACCTGGAAGCTCGATGCGAGAGTGTCGAAGAGCCGCTGAGATTGGAGCGTCAAAAGTTTGCAGGTCTGGAGAAGCGATATGCAGACTTGAACAAAGCATATGGAGAGCTTGAGGGTCAAGTCATGGATAGGGATCTGCGCATCAATGCCCTCGAAGCAGAAAACGATCGTCACGAGAATGATCTGGCAGCTTCTTCTCAGGAAACACGAGACTTGTTACAGCGAATTGACACGATTACGCGAGAGCTTCAAGAAGCCAACCACAATGCTCAACGAGATATCGATCAGCTCAAGCAGGAAAGGCAAGACTTGGAAGTACAGCATGCTACCAGTATTGCCTGCAAGCAGGAGGCATTCGAGCAGATACGTGAACAACTCCACCAGGCCAGGCTAGATGTGGAAGACTTGCGCTCCGAACTAAGCAATACGATGGAGTCGAGAAGGCACGACAATACTGAGTACGAGAGGTTGCAATCTGAGAAGGAACATCTCGAGCAACAGCTCCAGGAGAGTCGAGGCAAGATTTCCCAAGTTGAAGAAGAACGAGTAACGCTGCTTGAAGGTCACAGTCTGCTTGAGCAAGATATTCTCAAGCTCCAACAAGATATCAAAGAACGTCAACTGCAGCACGAGAACCTTCTAACTGAAATTCGAACTATCAAACAGAACTCAGAGGATGAAGCTAGGAAGACCGCCACAGCCTTCGAGGATGCCATGTCAAGAGCGAAACAAGAATGGATGAGCATGAAGAACCATCTCGAAGAGCAACTGGAAGAAGCTCGACAGGATCTTGCAGAGGCAGAAGACGGCTTCCAGCAACAGCACGAAGCAAACAAGCAAAAGACTGCAGATCTTCGCAAGCGTATCGAGCGCCTGACAAAGGACTGCACAAAGAAGGATGCCCAAGTGCTTGAAGCGCAGGAGATGAGAAACAGACTCATGAACGCCATGGGGCTTTCTGGAATGATGGCTCCGCCTCAGGAACCTGTAGTAAGGTCGTCAGTACTGCCTGTGCGATCTGCATCTACCAACTCATCCACACCACGAACCGCATTGCCATCACAAGTCCCCTTCACACCTGCACCTGGTGCACAGCATTCTGATGACGAGCACGAAGACGAAGAACCGAATAGTACGTTCATGTCTGACGCCTCGGCAGATAATGGACCAACCCCAAAGCGCGCAAGACCTCGTCCATCGTTGAGACCAGCAAGTACACAGGAGAAGAGAACGAGCATCGCGCCGAGGTCTGCAAGAGCTATGATGCGAACAAAGAGTGCCATTAAGAGACAGCCTCTACAAGATATGCCGACCAATCGATCACCTGTACGAGCTAGATCGCCGAGCAAAGTTGCATTTCATGATATCCAGAACCATGGATTCGGGATCCACACAGCCGAAAGGCGGGAACTAGAAGATTGGTCATTTTCTGCAGACCATATAATGACAGGCACCCCGGGCGCTGGTTTGGGCGACAGGGCAGAGAATGGTCTGGATGCAAGTACCACAGATGTTTAGTTTGGGCACAATCGTTGCTTGTGAGTTCTGGATACCCAATGAAATATTGTTTTCTGTTTTCTCAATAAAACCTGATGTTCATCAAAATGTGACTTGTGCCTGTTCGATGCAGGTGCCGTCAAGCCAGGGTAGGTGCATGGCACGATGCATGGGTTTAGGCAAGCATACATAGATTACTGTTTCATGCATGCGATTCTCTTTACAGCTTCAAGTACGGAAGTATATCAGCGTAGGCGTATCTTGACAAGGAAATTGAAGAGACAAGTACTATTCTTGCATACCTTATTGTTAAACTCACATAGCACGTCCGTGAACAATATCTACTACTACCGCATCCTCTAGATAGTCGGAATTAGCACGAATAACAGTTGTCGGATTGCACAGAGTATCAACCGTCCTCGACGAAGCGAGAGTGTAAAGGATACTGCGTCGAAGACCCGACTCTGCTACCGCATCCTCTAGACAGTCGCAATTAGTATAAAATGACAATTGTCGGATTGCATAGAGTATCGACCGTCCTCGACGAAGCGAGAGTAAAGGATACCGCGTCGAAGACCCGACTCGCGCGGTGACTGTTGGTGACATATCTCGTCGGAGACACGGGCCCAGGGGCCCAGCAACTGGAACGTTGACAGCCATTTGAGAGGTCATGTCGCTAGTCATGACGCCCATGACATGGTATGATCTTACTCCGGCCGTGTGGTAGGATTATATAGCGCTGAAAAGCCTGTCGATTGCTCCCACATGCAGGGAGATCGACCTGCGGGGCATTTGTTTCCTTCCTCACTTTCTGCCAAAACACATCTGGAAAAAAAAGTAGCAAACAAATGACTAGACTGCCATTTAGCCAGCTTGTTGTGTGTATTCAGTTTCGATACACAGCTCAAGTGGTGCTAACACAATGACTGTTATTCATCAGCTAGTATGCAGATTCAGACTCACTAGCTACAAACGCAATCAGAAACCTTGATATCAGAATGCAACTCGGATGCCGCAAACACCACTTAATCTACTACTTCTGACGCGTCGAGCATGTATGTAATCAAGACAAGGCGGTGAAACAGACAGGCATATGCTCACTTCAGAGTACCGGCGTCTGCTTCTCTGTTTGTGCTGTGTTTGTGCTTTGCCGCCACCTTCCTTGCTCATGTACACACTGAGCTTCATAACACCTTCTCACTCGTACTCGTCCATCGCACGCCATACTTTACTGGTTTTCATTCTTTGCCCCTTACATTCCAGCACACGGTCTTTGCCTTAACAGCCACATCATTTCGACCCTTCTCCCTCTTATCCATCCTTACAGCCATGGAGAACCGCCAGTCGGACACGGAGCGATGGCGCAAACCAGGCCCCCATCGCTCAGTCCAATCGACTCCTTCTCTTCGTCCTCCAGCTTCTGCTTCGCCTGCTCATCAACAAGCCCTTGCTCCCGTCGCCAATGGTCAACGTTTCTCGGCACAGAAGCCCAGACACAACAAAAGTCAACAGCGACCTTCGTCCCAGAGATCTGCGACTATTGGCAACCGTCAACGTAGTCCACCGCAGCCAATCTATCCCGACAGCATTCACAAGAGCGAGATCTACGTCCCAAAGGCTGGAGAGCCAACCTGGATCGAGATCGATAGCATCCCACCAAGTCACAATAATCCCACAAACCTACACCGCGTACTTTTCAACTATGGTCACGTCTCTCGCATCAGCTGCTACGACAAGTTCAAAGCTTCAGCTCTTCTCACGTTCGCCCGGCCTGCGCTTTTCGACAAGCCCACATTGCCCGGAGGCTGGAAGCTCATTATCAAAGGTCGTCCATACAAGTTTGACATGGTCGAATCTCCAGCGAACTCTGCAAGCGAAATTCAAGAGAAAACCATAGTCCCTGTCGACCGGGTTGAGTTCGGTGTAATGACTGACGAGCATCACATGATGGTCATGCATACAGTCTCTGGTGTCGTGGATCATCCAGCTGTTCTCATGCTTGACCTGCATTCTGAGGCCAGACATTCGCTCCACTTTCGCTTTTTCCTGTCCACTGAGCCCGAGGCGCCCTGGTACAGCGCCGAACTGCCTCTCAGCTCTCCTCTTAGAATCAAGCACATTCGAAACTCTGAAGGCCAGAAAGAGATGGTCATCACTTCCCAATTCCCTCCCAAGTGGTGGCAGAGTGTAGGGCGCGACCTTCTTGAAGAAGTTCACCAGACCCAGCCCAATTCTCACAAGTATTTCGAATGGCCTAGAGGCTGGCGCCGCGTCACCGATATCGATCTCAACCCTGATGAACGTGATCTCAGCCCGGTGGCATTTGTACCTCCCAGCCCAGTGGTCGACACAGGCCGCTGGCTGACATGGAAGTTGAAGTTCTCGCCCGAGATGGATGATCTTGCTTACAACACAATCGTCGAGGTGTTAGAAGCTCACAACGCGGCTGTTCAGGAGTGCAATCCTGCTGATTTCGATACCGTCCCACGAGAGGATCCAGTCGTCTGGGACCTACTCGACCCACATCAAGCTTCTTATGAATCAGATCTCCATGAGATGCAAGATGAGATGATGCATCTTGGCCAAGACATCCGTTATCAACTTGAGGTGTGCATCTCCAACAACAAAACCATCGAATACACCATGAGCCGAGAATTTTTGTCCAAGCTTAGTGCCTTGGACAGAGACTTTCTTCGTGATCCCAACAATCCCTCAGTCGTCTCACCAGCTCTGGTGCTTCTCGAAAATGTGGCGGATTCGAAGCGAACATTCTTCAATCCCATGGACATCTTCGAAACTTACGAACTGAGATACCCACGAAAGCGTCGAATCCCCAAAGGCTGTGTGTTGATGAGGACAGCCATCATCACCCCTACTACTTTCTATGTCAAGACACCGACCGTGGAGGTGTCAAATCGTGTCGTTAGGGAGAATATCTATGCTGTCGATAACTTTCTACGCGTCAAGTTCGAAGACGAAGATCCTTTCGGACGTCTTATGCCAGTGGCGAAATACGAGAACCAACACGAGGTATGGGCTCGAATTGAGCGTTGCCTTCGTCATGGCATCGACATCGCTGGCCGCCATTACGACTGGCTTGCGTGTGGAAACTCGCAATTCCGTGAGAGAGGTGCCTACTTCTTCGCACCGTACAGTGAGGAGAAGACTGCCCGCAACATTCGAATGTCACTTGGAGACTTTTCCAGTATCAACATCGTCGCGAAGTGCATGGCTCGCATTGGCCAATGTTTCTCAACTACCAGAGCTTCTACGGGCTTCGGCGACGTCAAGGCTACCCTGATTAAGGATATCGAGAGGAATGGCTATTGCTTCACCGATGGTGTTGGTAAGATGTCTAAGTTCATTGCTCAGATGGTAGCCAACGAGCTGTATGCCGATTCTGCTCCCGATGACCATCCATCTGCCTTTCAATTCCGCATGCGTGGCTTCAAAGGGATCCTTGTGGTAGATCCTGGCTTGAAAGGAAACACTGTCCACGTCAGACCTAGTCAGCGCAAGTTCGACGCAAGAGGTAGTGACAAGCTCGAAATCATCAAGCCTTCAAAATTCTCTTCCTCAACTCTCAACCAGCAGCTTATCCTTGTTCTCACTAGTCGAGGAGTTCCAAAGCAAATCTTTGTCGACAAGATGACAAAGGAACTCCAAGATATCGACCTCGCAATGAATGACGAAGCTATGGCGTTAGAAATGCTTCAGAAGAATGTCGACTTCAACCATATCACCTTGACCATGTCGGGAATGATACTCGATGGATTTATGGATGCAGATGAGCCTATGTGCCAAATTCTCCTTCAGCTTTGGCGTACCTGGAATTTGAAGCATCTCAAGGAAAAAGCCAAGCTTTTTATCGAGAAAGGTGCATTTGTGCTCGGATGTGTTGACGAGACAAACACTCTTGAAATGTATCCGGGAGAGCTCCCTCAGATCTTCATCCAGGTACCCGGTGAGAAGGAAGGCGAATGGAAGACTGCGCAAGGCATATGCTTACTCGCTCGCAACCCGTCCTTGCATCCTGGTGACATTCGTATCGTCAGAGCTGTTCAATGCGAGCCTCTGAAGCATCTCAAGAATGTCGTTGTCTTGCCTCAGCAAGGAGAACGACCGCTTGCCAATATGTGCTCGGGCGGTGATCTCGACGGCGACGATTACCTTGTCATGTGGGATGATGACTTGCTACCGCCCACTGGTCAGTGGAACAGTGAACCCATGAACTATGACCCACCAACACCTGTCATGTGTGCTGGACCCGTGCAAGACGAACAGTTTGTGAAGTTCTTCATCGACTACATCAAGAATGACAATCTTGGTTCGATTGCCACTAGCCACCGTGTTCTGGCCGACGAATTTGGATCAGATGGAGGAGTGGCACATGACACCTGTAAAGAATTGGCTCAACTTCATTCAAAGGCAGTCGATTTCAACAAGACAGGTGTTCCGGCCATAATGGCAGAGCATCACTGGCCGCGTAAATACCCTCATTGGATGCCATGGAAGCCCAAAGCGAAGCAGCGTGTATCCAAACAGGTGATCGGAGTGCTCTTTGATATGGTGCAGCCTCAGCCATTCGTGCCTCAGCTCGAGAAACCGTTTGACAAACGTATCCTCGACGCTTACACCTTGAGCGACTCTCATCTAGAGAAGGCAAGGGAGTTCAAGCTCGGGTACGACCAGCAGATGCGTCGCATCATGGTTCAGCACAATATCAAGACTGAATTTGAGGTCTGGACAGCTTTCGTCATGGATCACAACAGAGAGCAGGGCTGGTTCACACTGGCCGAAGACCTCGGAAACCTCATGAGCAGCATCAAGGCAGACTACCAAAGCCAGGTCAGAGAGTACCTCGGATTAGCCGATTCTGGTTACGTTGTCTCTGAAAAGGCATTTGGCATCCTTGGACCTTTCGTAGCCGCCATGTACGCCGTCACAGAACAAGAGGTGGCACGATGGAAAGAGAGCAAGCTAGTGTCGATAGACGAAGACACAAGAGGCGCCCCTCTAATCACATACCCCTGGCTCTTCAGCAGAGAACTGGGAAAGATTGCCACCAAGCAGTCGGGACCTTCAGCATTACAGGCGGCGTTTGCTGCCAATGGTGGCATCAGGCGTAGAGCGCCGATTGTCAAGTCCAGTTACAAGACTGAGCTTCATAGTATCAAGCTCGAGCCTCTTACAGAATGGAAGCCTGAACATGCTGCGGGTGACCGCGTGCGAAAGACAGCCTTTGACGTTGCAGCAGTCGACGAAGTTGAGAAGGAGATATTGCAGGTGGGTCAGTCAGAAAGCCTTGGGGAGGACATGGCCGTGGATGATGGAGCCGTGGAGGAAGAAGTGAAGGAAGGAGTTTCAGGAGACGAAGCTGAAAAGCAGCAAGTTGTTGAGGAAGAGGGTGCAGAGAAGGGAGCTGCAGAGGAGGCTTTCACACCCGAGGAGTCTGAAGAGGAAGGAGCCTGGGAGGAAGCGCCAGAGGAAGAAGAGGAAGCAAAGGAGGAATACATGGTCCAAGACGGAGTCATGGAGAGGGAAGCGGAAGCGGAAGAAGCAGAGGAGGTCGAAGATGCCTTTGATCGTCTGATGGCCATGACATCCTAGTCCTTGAAGCAATTGTAGAAGAATAGAAGAATCCAATCTCTTTTTCTCATCGAAGCCTCAACCAACACTAGCCTCACCCCTCTCAAACACCCTAACCCCACCATCATTCTGCACAAAATACAAAGCCTCCAATTCTTTCCTCTCTTGCTCTTTTGTATCTTTCTCAACGTCATCATCCCAAGCCCCTCCTCTACACACCCTAATCACACCACTGACATCCCTAGCTTTGCCCGTATCCAACGGTCTTAAACTCAGTACCCAAGTACTGATATGCGCCTGTTGAACCACAAACGCCGCATGAGCAGCCTCCAAAGGTGTAGGGTTGTGATTCAAATCTGGCAGCGCTGCAGACACAAAAGGGAAGTCGGCTTCAAGAACCAACGTTGTTGTTGACACTAAGGAACGGAGGGACAAAAGCAGAGAAGAGAGGGCAGAGGCGGAGGGTGTGGAGGTGGTTGAGAGGAGGAGGGTTGGTGCGTCGAGGATTAGGTGGTATTTCCGGGTGGGATGCGTAGAGGCGAGCGAGGAGAGGGTTGAGAGTAGGGAGGTGTGGGTTGAAGGGATCGAGGAGTCTTTGAGGTATGTTTGTTTTGAGGGTTGGTTTGAGGGGATCTGTGGTTGTTGTGGTGGTGGTTGAGCTTGTTGTGGTTGCGATGGAGTGGGAGCTGGAGAGCCACGAGAGGGTATGGGGCCTCGAGATGGTAGTGGGCCGCCTCGACTGGGTAATGGCGATACAGGTGTATTTCTCACAGGTAGCGTTCTCTGTGCTGTCGGTGGAGTTATCGTCGATGTTGCAGTTGCGGTATTCGAAGTCGCGACGGGAAACAAATGTGTCAATCCATCCACAAAAACGAATCTATCCTGTTGTGCCAGACGAGCGAGATCAATGCCCTATGCAAACCTCGTTATCAGTATTTCTTTTCCTCTTTCCTTTGTTTCTCGATTGTGGGTATGATTGCAAATCTTACAGCGCCTCTTCTAGCCTCGCTCCTCCAGAACTCATAGTCGCGTAACCATGATACCAAGACCACAGTCACATCCTGCTCTTCTGACGATTGTGTTTCTTCCGAGGGAGTAAATGCGCTGCGCAGAAGGCGCGTGACGAGCCATTGGGGAGAGGAGTCGAGGACGCCGGTTAGCAGGAGCTGTGATCCTTCGGAAGGTAGACGGAGGTAGGGTTCTAGCAGCGGCGGAGTGCGGTTGCGTGTGCTCATTGTTGCTGAGATTATTCAAGAAAGGTGATGGCAGACAGTGACAGTTCGAGTGCTTGCTGTGGTGGGGTTCGAACGGTGACGTTGGTCGCCGACTTTTTTTCTGGTCGTGCCTGATGAAGCTTCGAGTTTGGCTTGTGATTCTTGGCAAAATGTTTCACAGAAAGTCGAACGAAGCAATTGATGTATCGAACGTGGATTGAATTGGTATTGTTATGGTTAATTTTCAGCTGGTACTGTTAACTGCTCCAATGTCCTCTTGGCGCATCTCGCTCCGAATCCCTAGCCGCGATTGCTCCTGACCAGTATGACTTGAGCAGGTCTGAAGCAGTTTCCCGAAAAGGTGTCGGGCACTCTTGCAGAGACAGGCAACATGAGCTTGGCCTGATTTATTTCCTCCGAAGCCCAGATTCCTTCTTAACAAGGGCATGTGGCTCGTCTTCCTGCGCAGCCTGAGAAGTGCGCTTCTGCTATTCTTGCTCGAGAGTTCATCTCTATAGCAGGACATGAAGCTGTATGCGAAGCTGCTGTTGGCAGAGTGCAGGCGGCATATGATGTCTTCTTCTCACTTCGGATTCGACGCTCAGACGGTCTTCACCAGCTTGTTGACGAGCTTCTTCTGTGCCTGAAGGTCCAAATCCTTCTCATCTGTCTCGGTCAGACATCTTCCAATGGCGACAGTCTCTGCGATGGATGAGCTGTCGACCCAGACCTTTCCATTTCTGCCAACAGCGACCTCGAACCTGACCTTCTCGCCAATCTCTTCAAGCAGCACGACACCACCCTTTCCGGCACCCATCATCAAGCGACGGGCAAATGCGGGCGAGACGTCGAACAGCATGCCACCCTTCAGCGGACCAAGACCGTCAGACTTTCCAGTAGCGGGATTGACACATTCAATCTCGACATCGCTCCACTTGTCGGCCTTTGAGACGCGAGCGTATACGAGGGATCCGGGGTTGAGTTGGGGTCTTGTCTTTTTGGTAGCACCTTCAAAAGCAAGCTGACCGAGCAGCACGGAAGGAGTATGCGGCGTCAAAGTGCAGTGATATGTGTCGGTGGAAGAGCGTTGGACCATAGCGACGACGAGATCGCCAGTGTGAGGGAGGTAGCGGCCTCCGAGGTTCTCAATCCAGATGGCATTCTTCTTTGAGTCGGTGCATAGCTCTCCAGCTTGAGTTGCGACGATGGTGACAGGCGGGATGTGTCGTAGACCGGGACCAAGAGTTAGTGTGCGAGTAGTGTTCTGAGAGGGTAACTGGTCTGGCGATAGCTCCTGGCCAGGCAGGACAAGGACGGTCGACGACATGATTGAGTTGGTTTTCTGAAATCTGCGGCGATGACGAAGGGCTGATCTGAATACAGTAAAGGCAGCGCAGTGACGGGTCAACCTCGGCATGAAATTTATTCGAGTCTGGAGCGCAAAGTCCCATCCAAAAGAGGTTCCAATTCTCTACAAGCATCCCATTCGCCCTTTCCCTGTCGCCCTTCTATCCCCGTTTGCGACAATCTCTCACACCAGTCTTTTCAGCCGCTTCACCCACACCACATTCAAAATGAGCTCCGAAGGCGAGACCGCCCCCAAGGTTGCCATTGGTATCTCCTTTGGTAACTCGTACAGCTCCATCGCCTACACCTCAGGCGAGGCCAAGGTCGAGGTTATCGCCAACGAGCTTGGTGACCGTCAGATCCCCACCGTCCTCTCCTACGTCGATGGTGAGGAGTTCCAGGGTACCGAGGCCAAGTCGCAACTCGTCCGCAACCCCAAGAACACCGTCGCATACTTCAGAGACTTCCTCGGCAAGGACTTCAAGTCGATAGACCCTACCAACTGCCACGCTTCTGCCCACCCCGTCGATGCCGAGAACACCATTGCCTTCCAGATCAAGGATACCGAGGCCGACGAGCAAAACACCCGCACAATCCACGAGATCACCGTCCGTCACCTGCGCCGTCTCGCTTCCTCCGCTTCCGACTACATGGGCAAGAAGGTCAACGCTGCCATCATCACCATTCCCTCAGACTTCACCGATGCTCAGAAGGACGCTCTGAACAAGGCCGCTACCGATGCTGGTCTTGAGGTTATTCAATTCATCCCCGAGCCCGTCGCTGCTCTCCTTGCCCACGATGCCAAGATCAACGAGAACTCGACCCACGACAAGAACGTCGTTGTTGCCGACATTGGCGGTACCCGTACCGACATTGCTGTTGTTGCCTCGCGCGGTGGTATGTACACCGTCTTGGCTACTGCCCACGACTACGAGCTTGGTGGTGCTCAGCTCGACCAAGCCCTGATCGACTACGCCGCAAAGGAGTTCATGAAGAAGAACAAGACTGACCCTCGCACCAACGAGCGTTCGCTCGCCAAGCTGAAGCTCGAGGCTGAGGCCGTCAAGAAAAGCTTGTCCCTTGGTGCCTCCGCTGCCTTCAGCATTGAGTCGCTCGCCGACGGTATCGACTTCAGCTTGACCATCAACCGCACCAGATACGAGCTTCTCGGCAGCAAGGTCTTCGGCTCTTTCAACCGCCTGATCGAGTCTGCCGTGCAAAAGGCCGGTCTTGACAACCTCGACATCAACGAGATCCTCCTTTCCGGTGGTTCTTCGCACACTCCCAAGATCGCCAGCAACCTCAAGTCCATCTTCGCCGATGCCACCGTCACCGCTCCCTCTACCAACCCCGCTGCCGTCAACCCCAGCGAGCTTACCGTTCGTGGTGCCGCCATTCAGGCCAGCTTGATCAGCGAGTTCGAGAAGGAGGATGTCGAGCAGAGCACCCACCCCGCCGTCACTGTCGCCCCTCACCTTGCCAAGGCCATTGGTGTTCTCGTTGGCGACGAGTTCGTTACTCTGATCGACGCCAACACCGCCGTTCCCGTCCGCCGCACCGCCCAATTCAACGCTGCCGAGGGTGATGTTCTTGTCAAGCTCTGCGAGGGTGTCAGCGAGATCAAGGTCACCAAGGAGGAGCCCGCTCCCAAGGAGGCCAACGGTGACGACGAGGACTCGGACGATGACAGCGACGACGAGCCTGAGGAGACCCGCGAGAAGATCTGGAAGGCCGGTGATGTTATCGCCGAGGCCGCCGTCAAGGACGTCAAGAAGGGCAGCAAGGTCGAGATCCAGATCAACGTCAACGCCGACCTTTCAGTCCAGGTCATTGCCCGTGAGGTCGGTTCCAAGACCGGTGTCCGCGGTACCATTGAGGCCAGCGCATGAAGATTTCATCCCCTTCCAATTTCGCCTCCTCTTACGCCTCCGAAGAGCCGTCCTGCCACTCCCACAGACGCTCTTCACACTCCGCCCACTGTTTCTATCAGTGTCACAGCAGCCTCTCCACAACCTGCCGCCCCTATGACTTTTTTCGAACGGTTCTGTTTTGCATAGACGAAATGAAACGGTGTATTTCTGGTTCCTTTTTGTGTTTTCTAGAGGGGCTATGTCTCTGGAGTTTTGTTCTACAAAAGCAATGAATAGAATAAAGAGAATTCTACAGCACAATCAAAGCATAGCGGATTTGTGTTTTTCCAATTTATCTGACTTGACATTTCCCTCTGTGACAAGATCTAGAAGGTGGTTCCCGTCTTTCAATGTCCTTGAAAAGAGTTGTCGAGATCTCATCGAAGATTGGCATCGCAGCATTTGATGCCTCTCCCATTTCATGTCATAAGTGACAAGCTTTGCCGGTTATTGGTCTTCTCTACCTGGCAACGAAACAGACGGATTTCATTGCTGCTCCTTGTCATCTTGACAGGGTCATTTTGTATCGTTGGTACTCATAGATAGAAAAGTGACAAGGTTGTACGCTCAGCGAGAAGGAACAAGTGGATGACGTCAACGCGTCTTGCTTCTTCCCTTTCTTTCGTTACGCGTCTTACTTGCTCTTTCACCATCAAGATACTGTGACCTTGAACTCCTGAATTTGATTTTCCGAAAGACACATACATCGTAATTATCAAAGGGTGATGATACGTTCACCAGAAGCTTCGATCCACGCCCGTCCCATTCATGCTCAGCGTCCATCTGCTCAGTATAGCAGTAGGTTTCGTCAAATCTCCTCGATATCCTCAGCACCAGATGTCGCTTGCATCTCTTGGTCCATCGGAGCTTGATATGATGACTCGGCCATGAGTTCCTCAAGACCAAAGCCCTCATCATGCTCGACTGCCCCGGCGTCTCGGAGTAATCGCGTTATCTCTTCGTCTCTGTTCAACAACGCGATCTCAAGCGCTTCGTCTAGCTGCGCCCTTGCTCCTGCGTTTAGCAACATCCTCACAATCTCCTCGTTACTATTTTGGACTGCTACAAGCAGCGGTGTCCTTGCTCGGTTGTCGGATCTATCGACGTCGACTTGGTGTCCCAACAGCGTCATGACCGACTTTGTGTTCTCTTGTTTTACAGCATACCACAATGGAGTGTAGCCCTGATGTGTACAGAAGTTTTTGTCAACTCCAGGCTGTCCAAGTAGGAGCTCGATCACTCCTGCCTTGTTGGAATCCGTGGCACAATGCAAGGGAGTGAATCCATCATCAAAGCTGGGCTGTGTGACGTTCGCAATCCCCCTTTCGATTAGATCACGACACAGACCTTTGAGGCCGACTGAAGCTGCTATCGTGAAGAGCGTTCGGCCTCCTGTCGTGGTATGTCCCAAATCTGTGCCCTCGACAGCCATGAGCATCTCTATCAGGTCCTGCTTTCCTGTCCAAGCTGCCCACAACAAAGGCGTATAGTTCCGCCGAGAGATGTGAAGCGGATTAACATCATCTCGTTTCAGCATGAAAGCGACTACATCAGTATGTCCGCCTTCCGCTGCTTCGTCGAAAGCAGTGCGCTTCCTACTGTTGACTGCCTCGGCGTTGGAAGCATTAGTCTCTAGCAATAACCTTACTACTCCCAGATGGCCGTTTCGACAAGCATGGTGCAGCGCAGTATCCTTGTGGTTATTCACTTTCAAGACGACGCTTTCATCGTATCCGATCAGCAACCTGACCACCTCAGTGCTGCCAACTTGTGCCGCAAACATACACGCATTCATCTTGGCGTTTGGGCCATCGTGGTATACCTTGATTTTGCCAGTCTGGAGTAAGCATTCGACGGCACTTGAACGAGCATAAGCGGCGGCATAGACCAAGGGCGAATAGCCATCCTTGTCCTCAGCGTTGAAGTCGTCGCATCTGCCGCTTCGAATGACGATAGGCGCAAGTTCATCCCAGAAACAACTGCAGTGGAGACCTGTAGACCCAAAGGTCTTTTCTTTGATCATCGGATTCGCATTTGCTCCTATCAGGAGCTCGACGACTCCCGCGTTGTTCACATTCTCGCAAGCAAGTATCAACGGAGTCTTGCCATCCGAGTCTTGAGCATCGACTGAAGCACCTTCATCCAAGAGAAGCCGCACGACTGCAGCACTGCTAACAGCGTTGTGCAAGGGCGTTGTCTTGGAGATCTTGGTGACAGCATTTACATCAGCACCATGCGCGATGAGTAATTCTGCGAATGCCGGGTCGGGATCAATGCGCTTGCATGCAGCGTGGAGAGCAGTCCAGCCAGGGTCTCCAGGATCTTCACTTTTCGCATCCGCTCCACCATCTAATAGAAGCCTTAACACTTGCAGGTTAGCCTCCGAAGACGCGTACACGATCGGGCTGGGCCAGTCTGATCCAGTAACATTGACGTCGGCATCAAAGTCCAACAAGACTCGAATTGTTGCTTCATTCGTCCTTGCAGCATACTGGATAGGCTGTCGGTTATGCTTGTCCTTGGCCAAAGGATCGGCACCTGTTTTTTTCAGGAGAGTTCGCAAAAGTGTTGCAAAGCCGTTCTTTGCCAATTCATGCACTGGCGTCAATCCTTCGTTGTTGGCCAAACTCGAATCTGCGTTATTTTCGAGAAGTAACTCAAGCATAGATTCGGACGCTTGTGAGTTTTGTGCATGGCAGTGCAGAACAGAATCGCCGTCATTGTCCTGAATGTTGACTCCGGCTCCCCGGGCCAGGAATAGTCGCACAATATTTTCCTTGCCTCGTTGTCCGCCCATATACTCGTGCAAGGGCGTACGGCCGTTGCGACTCCTGGCGTTAACATCACACCCTTTCTCAAGTAACAGTTCGACTATTGCATATAGGTTGTCGTCTTTCCCTGCCTGGACCGCACAGTGCAGTGCCGAGTCTTTGCCTGGGGGTGTTCGGGCGCAGTCTGCTCCTCTTTGAAGCAAATTGCGCACGAGCTCATAATCACCTTCGAAAGCAGCGCAATCGAGGACGGTAAATCCAGATCGCGTGCGCAGCGCAAGATCAATCTCGCCAGTATCCAGAAGCATCATGGCCGCTGTCGTTCTCGAGTTGTTCGCAAGTTGATGCAAGGGTGTCGAGGCCCCTCGGTCTACTACTGATACTTTGGCTCCGGCAGCGAGTAGAAGTTGAATTACATCGTCAGAACCATGTCGTTCAGCACACGCGACAGCCAAAGGTGTCTTGTTGCTATTGTTTCTTGCTTCAAGGTCCACGCCGTATCCTAGAACACTCCGGACAACATCGACGGATCCTCCGATGGCCGCTTTATGGAGAAGCGTCTGACCAGTAGCACTTCTGACGTTGAAATCGGCGCCGGTGGCAATAAGTGTTTTGACAATGGCTTGATCTCCTCGTTTAGCGGCAAGGTGAAGAGCACCTAGTAACTGTATGAGCCATCTTCACAAGGGAAGCATAGTAACGAATACTTACTTATACCCTCATCATCTGTGGCATTGACATTGACACCCTTAGAAACAAATAGCTGGATGGTGTCAATATCACACTTTCCGTGTCCGCCAATAATTTCATGAAGTTCCGTTCGACCAGAGGCATCTGGCTCACATATCGCGTCATGTTTGAGGAGGTACTGGATGACTTCCAAGTGGTTTCGTCCACAAGCAAAGTCCAAGGCTGATCTACCTTCATCGTTCTTGATATTGATTTTTGCTTTCTTCGAGATGAGCAATCGCACCATATCAAGGTCACCGGCTCGTGCTGCCGTATGAAGAGCCGTCTCTCCACCTTTATCCTGAGCATTGACGTTGGCGTCATGGCGGATGAGGAGCCTGACAACGTCATGGTACTGGTCCTCTCGAAACATTGCTGCAGCAAGTAGAGCAGTGAGCTTGCCACGACCAACGATTTCTACATCGGCCCCACTCTTCAAGATCGTTTGGACAGTCGATAACCTGCCAGATTCTGCTGCAATGATCAGGGCGGTGTTGCCACCCAGTGCTTGAAAATCCACGAGAGCACCTCCCTTTTCCAGGAGCAGTCGACATAAATCATGATTACCAGCTCTGGCTGCGGTTATCAACGGTGTCATCCAGGTGTCGCTTCGACAGTTCACTTCGACACCTTCCAACGAGAGCAAGTACTCCACCACGCTTTTGTGCCCATTTACGCACGCAGCCAAAATTGGGCCAAATGTAGTGTCGCCTTGATGATTGACATCCATTCCTTGCTCTTCAATAAGCCTCTTGACGATCTCGAGGTTACCTGCAAAGGCAGCTACGTGAATCGGTGCTTCGCCTCTGATGTTGTTGTAGTTCCAATCGAGATCCGAGTGCTCTTCGAATGCATCTGTCAGACCAAGCTTTGCTATTACAAATGTCTGTGTTGCCTTGTGTCCGTTCAAACATGGATACTCGAAGTCGGTAAATGATGAGAAATACTCTTGTCGCTCGATACTTTCCAACGCATCATTGTTCCAGTCGCCAAATGCATCGTCGTCTCTCAAGAACGATTCCAGTCTGTCGACAAGATCCTCACTGCGATCTTTAACCTTGAGAGAATGGTATACCCAGTTGGCTACTGAATAGGCGTAGAAGGTCTTCGCATTTGGATCGGGGCGAGTTTCCTCATCATGTGTCTTCCGTCCAAATGACGCAAACTCTTCCAGGCATCTCAGTGCTGCGAAATTATGCAAGGCATCAACTTCGTATCCTTGCTGTTTCTCGAGAAACTCCTGAACGGACAGATGCGCGAACCTAAATGTGTCGGTCTCGTCGTCGGCAATGACCAGGTTTCGGCAAACGTCCAGCACGTCTTCTTTCTCCAACTCATCTTCAGCCTCAGACACAGCTTCAACAATGGTACTGATTGTGAGTGGACGCCTAGCTATCAAGAGCCATCGGAGCACGGACTCCGCAATCTCTCTACTGCTCGGTCCGGACCGTATGATACGCTCAAAGATACTTTCATACAGCTGGCCGATTTCTGTGGGATTCTTCTCGAGCTCGATCAGGACATCTTTTTCTCGCTTGATGCCCTCGTGGCACAAGTTCTGAAGCTGAAGCTTGACCCAAAGGAACCTAGTCTTGTCAGCGGAATTGTCCGAAGTGTCGTTTCATTTCGGATGGTGCTGCACTGGACACAAACTGGATCATCGCTGATGTATACTTGTTGACACACAGAGTCTGTACAGATCGTCACCACCTCCAGTCAGAGCGTTTTGTTGCGCGCCATCCGAGGATGTCTTGGATCTGAAAGACATTGCGTCCCACACATGCATAACTCCACATGATCACCGTGTCTCCGCGGTTTGATCCACTTTGAACATGGACTTACATTCCTTGCGCAGAATCATTTAACTTCTGGATTATGGTCTCCTTCAGTTCATCACCCACCTTGCCTCTGAGCAGTCGTCTGTCGGAAATGGCTCGATTGACCTCTGAGGTGACATATTTCCGGATGTCGTCTTTGTTATCGCTCTGGCTAATACCAATATGAACAGGAAACTCGTCCTTTGGCATATCCTGGCAGACTTCGCTTCGGCCCGAGATGATCGCTTTTACAGATGCCTTTCCCATAATGATCTTGATCGATTTGAGAAGTTCCAATCTTTCTGCACACTCATCTAAAGCATCGATCAAAATCATTGCTGTGCGGTCACCTATGATCCTGGGGATTAAGTCAGTCAGACCCTTAATACCGAGGCGCTCGATCTGGTCGGCATTCTTCTCATCAGCTTCTTTCTTCTGAGCGTCGTATGCTTCGAGAAATGCTGGCTCCGGTGGTTTGTCTAAACCGGTGAACGATAGTTGTCTTGCTATTGATCCGAGAATCTCCTGCGTCCTGGTACGCTGTTGTTCGGAGCCGTTGCAGTAAAAATAGCCGATCTTTGGCCCTTCGAAATTGGATTTCTGTTTGATCAAAAGTTGCTCAATGATGACCGTCCTGTTTTGCATCAGCTTCCGCACCATCTGAAGATGATACATATTAACATCAGCTTTGTTTTACCGAGCCAAGCGAGCCATGGAGTAGAATGGCGCATGACTTGGATGTCTGATTCCAGTCAATGTAATGATGGCGTTCCATTAGCCATAAACCTGTGTCAGCTACCAAGTCTTCGTGTGCTTTGGCATGGTGACTCTGCGCAGGAACTGTCGACAGCCACTGGAATTTTTGCTTTGTTTCTTCTCCTGTGAAAGGTCAGTACTTGCACATGAGAGGTACGCTGATGCCTTACGCATCCTTTGAGTTCTCATTTCGTTGACCTCCGCGGTCACCTCATCTACGGGCTCAAGCTTCTTCATCATATTGCGAGAAAGTTGACGCAGTCTTTCGAGTTCTTTGTTGTTGATCAGCTGATATACTAGATGTAATCGTAGCATCTGTTTCACCGTCTCGTGTCGACTCCGCAATTCCTTGGATGTCGCTCAGCTTTCGATCGGAGTCTTTCTTCTCTGCAGCTTCATCAGTTGTGTCCTACATTTGCCACAGCCATCTTAATCCTCTCACTTTCAGCATCGATGAGTTTGAGGATTTCGTCAACCTCGCTGTGACCAGCTCTAATTTCTGCGATCGGTATCTCAACCAAGGTATGCGATGACTTGATGGCGCTTTCCCCAACTCGTCCTTGACCAGTAATCAGCACATATCGCCGCTCGGAGTCACCATCTTGGCCACTCACGTAGGGTACTCTTGTTTTAATAAGCCTTTGCAATACCCAGGTATCTCAGAATGGAAATATATAGTTTTGTTATGCTTTCTGTGAGTTCAGATCGTAGCGAGGAGTCCTCGAGCAAGTAGAGGCTCTCTACTACAGCGTATCTGGTGATCGTGGCCGAGACTAGTTCGAGACCTTCAGCCATGTCTTGAAAGCTCGTGCTGTCATTTACAGCAATCTGTCACGCATTCCATCAGAAGTTGCACATTATTCGCGCGTAAGTACCAAAAATGAAGACCTACATTCAACAGTAACCTCACGCCCGCCCATGGCAATGCAGCATGCCCCGGGTCATACTGCACTAGCGTATCTCCAACCTCCCTGAACTGTATCAAGACCTTTGTCAACTTATCCACATAATGTCTCAGCGTCACCTCCCCCCTCTTCGTCTTTACTTTGATCAAATCCCTGTTGACCTTGTCTTCACTGTTTCTCACCCCAGCTAGGGCATCCTCGATGATCGTAGTGGAAGAGGTTCCTGACTTTGGCACCTCGAGTGACTTCCTGTCTTTTTCGGGCAACCTGTTGACCGCGTCTTGCCACAAATTATGGCAGAGGAAGCGATACATTGCGCTCTTCGAATTCGACGAAGGAGAGGGTGTTGCTAGACGAGAAGGCGACTTCATGTGTACATCACCCACCCTTTGCGGCATGGGCATGTGTAGGTCGTCGTGAGGCACAGACGCGATCGCTTGGTAGGGTGGTGGCGGATTCATTCTCTTGAATTTTTTTTTTCGGAGTTCTCATACGATAAGGATAATTTAACTCGAGGCAAGAGAGAGAGAGAGAGAGAGAGAGAGAAAGGGAACAGAAAAGCAAGATGAAATCCCGCTCCGTCACCCCCTCTTTGCGAGCGGCCTCCCATATCAGCCTTGTCCTCATGCGTCTGGCTTGCAGGATCATCCAAGGCTTGATTAGTTGGAGGCTTGATGCACCTCTTGATTCGCTCTGACATTCCCGAATATCTCCAAGTCTGCGCGTACACTCCTTGTTTCAGCCTGCTGACAGCCGCGAATCCCAGCTCTACCTTTCTGTCGATATTTGCTCCGTCAGTCGCTGCTGCAGAAAATAAGGCGAAAAGAGCGAGTCTTGTTTCGGGTGCTTGCCTTGCAAAATGTGGCTGATAAGCTGTATAAGCCCGTTCTTTGATTCGTCACCGAGGACTTACCATGCATGGGACAGATATATTGTGGCTGAATCCAGCGTTTATCATTGTTTTGGCTCTTTAGTCGATAAAATTCTTGCTAGAGATCTGTGACGAGTATTGCACCATTTTTGTCGCCATCAACTCTATTCTTTAGATTGTTCTCTACGCTCCCCTCGCCATCTTCTTCATCAACGTCATTAGCCACTCCTCGACGCACAGTGTAACAATGTGTAAACGCATAGCACCGCCACAGTAGCGCTTCCTAAGAGTGCACCAAAGATCAACGTTGATTTATGGTTCTGATGTAGGTTCAGTGTTCGGTGCTGTTGTTCTTGAACATAGACGAAGCAAAGTTGGTGGTCTCTGCTTCTCTGTTGTTGCACTCTCGAGCAGCATGTTTCAAATGTGCCCTTCTCACATATCAAAACAGAACAATCTGATGATTGATGCAGCAGCGACAAGGACGACGACGTCAAGGATGGAAGGGTTATAGATTATGGATAGGTTCAGCGAAGATTCTGCTGATGCCATCGAAAGATCGATGAAGGCAACGAAAGACAGTGCATGTTAGTTATTGGTTGACCACTTACGTTGACGACACATTGATAGAGAATCCGAGACAAGCGCCTGGAATGCTGACAGGGAATCGACCTCGCTGTTGCGAACCACTTTGCTCTATTGTCGCTTCCCTCTGCCACCGATATGTTCATCCACACACACGGCCGAACTAACCACACATAGACTAAAGTACTCGTAGTCACCCGCAAAACTCGAATATACATTGTTGCGGTGGTAAAATGCCATGATAGGTGTTTTCGACTGTTGTTGCGGCCAACACCCTGGGCTCAATTGTTGGCAACAATGACCCATGAGCATCAACACCCTGCTCATGAGAGACGTGTTCAGAAGGCTGAGTCGATGAAAGGCAACATCTACCTAGACACCTTATCGTCAATGCCGCTTCCCTCTACCACAGACATTTCCTCCACTCATACTGTCGAAGGGCGTACTCATCACTGCCGCAGCACAGACAGACAGAGCGTCATTCACCTTTTTTGCCCGTTTCCCGATGGAGGTATCATCGCGAAAGAGAGAAAAACAGTTATCGCGAGAATTTCTCCGAGAAGAGGGCCGTAGCAAAACAAGCTTTGGAGAAGGGCGGGTAAGAGTGTCCGAAAAACGGACCGGGGTGTTGCTTGAACTTGCGGGCGCTTTTGCAGACTGCGGGGCATGCTTTGTAACCTTGTTCTTTTCGCGAAGGGTTTGAGAGGCAGGTATTCCACATGCGTCATGAGGCTGGTTTGAAAGGCGTATGGAAGGATCTGATTACGAGAGGAGTTGTTCTGCATCTCACTCTGGCCTTGAGCTTGAGATGTGGTTGTAACCGAGCTTGATAGGGCTTGAGGTACAGATCGAAAAAGTGGTGTTCGGTTCAAGTATCCTGTTCCTCGGACCGGCAGGGCGTCAAAAGCATCGATCCGGGTTCTGAGCTCTCGGAGATCAGCAGATTATGATCATCTGGAAGGAAAGTCGGATGATGATCAAAAGGGTTTTGAAGACGGCAAGCCTGTGGGACAAAAGCTTGGAGAGAGAGGATGATCTCCACGGTCACTCCATGTTAACCCACATGGCGGGGCGCCGGTCTCAAGCATTGACAAGAACGTTCCTCGTTAGCTTCCTCGGTCAAGTTCGTTCCTGCCTCTTTCCGCGACTTGGCAGCAAGTTCTGCTGACGATCCATTGAAGGTGGCTTGTCTCTCACTGGACAGACCATGCAAGACAGTCCGTCGAGGCAATGATGTGCCTGTGACCAATAGCACCATAGTGAGTATTTAAGCGGGGAAACACGCCAAACCAAACCTTCTTTGGTGGATAATATATCACTTGGTGCGTGTATAAATACTCACCATGCTCCTGTCTCCTCCACTCACTGACAGACAACTAGCCTTTCTCATTCTGTCACTTTGTCTCCTCGAGATCATTGGCAGCATCATGTTCCCTCGTTTCAAGAGGGCAGCCCTCTTCGCCCTGCCTGCTACAGCAGCCGTTTCTCAGACAACCAGCTCTGATGCCACCAAGACCGCCGATGCAGATATCATTGCATCCACATACTCTGGCAGCACAGCGTCAGTCCTTTTGAATGGCACATACTCCACGTAAGCTTTTTGAAATTCATTCGCGAAGTCTGCAGACATTGACTTTCCGGATCAGATTCACTGCTCAGTACACTCTACCTGCAGCTGTCGATAATGGCGCAAACTTGATACCCAATGTCGAGGACCCGCAGGCCAAGGTTGCGCAGAGCGTCTGTCCTGGATACAAGGCCTCGAATGTTGAGCACAACCAGTACGGCTTCTCAGCTACTCTGAATCTTGCCGGACCGGCTTGCAATGTCTACGGCACCGACGTTGATGTTCTCAATCTCACCGTTGCTTATCAATCTGCCCACCGTCTGGCAGTCGAGATCTCACCATCCCACCTCACTGCAGAGAACGCTACCTGGTATATCTTACCCTCCGACCAAGTATACAAGCCCGAGCAGACTGATGAAGTTACCGATGACTCCGACCTTCAATTCGTCTGGTCCAACGACCCTACTTTCAGTTTTGCTGTTCTGAGAAAGTCGACTGGTGATGTTCTCTTCTCCACTGAGGGCACCGTCCTTGTTTACGAGGACCAATTTATCGAGTTTGTGTCTACCTTACCTGAGAACTACAACCTCTATGGTCTGGGAGAGCGCCTCCATGGTATCAGACTCGGCGACAACTTGACTGCCACCATGTACGCAGCCGACAATGGTAACCCCATTGACAGAAACTTGTACGGTACCCACCCCTTCTACCTCGACACCAGATACTACGAGAAGGACTCCATGACAGGCAACTTGACTCTCCTGACCGGCAATGCAAGCACAAATGCCAGCTACATCTCGTACAGTCACGGTGTCTACTTGAGAAACGCCCACGGTCAGGAACCTATTCTTAACGCCGGAAACATCACTTGGAGAACCCTTGGTGGAACCATCGATCTCTACTTCTTCGATGGCCCAACTCCTGCTGAGGTTACCAAGCAGTACCAGGCTGGTGCTATTGGTCTTCCTGCTATGCAGCAGTACTGGGCCTTCGGATACCACCAGTGCCGCTGGGGTTACAAGAACTGGACCATGATGCAGGACGTTGTTGATAACTTTGCCAAGTTTGGGATTCCTCTCGAGACTATTTGGAACGATATTGTAAGTTATACCCTCACATCCTCCTCGTGTGCTAAAGTCTGTATTGCTTGCAGCTACAAAAATGCACAAATGTGTTCGGGAATGGAGGCATGGTCACTGGGAGGCGATAAGTCGTCGCCTCTCAATAGGCACTGTTTAATTTCCGGTAGTATTGTGCATTTTTATAGCTGCACGCGTTACACACTTTGGCACACAGGGAGGATCCAATCTTTGACATCTTGCTAATTGTAACTTCGCTTTAGGACTACATGTTCCAATATCGTGACTTCGAGAACGACCCTAACACATTCCCTTACGACCAGGGCAAGCAGTTTATTGATGGTCTCCACGCCAACAACCAACACTACGTTACTATCGTCGACTCAGCACTCTACATCCCCAACCCCGACAACATTTCGGATGCCTACTCTGTCTATTCTCAGGGTCATGATATGGACGTCTTCATGAAGAACCCCGATGGATCTGAATACATTGGTGCTGTCTGGCCTGGCTTCACCGTCTTCCCCGATTGGCTGGCTGAGAATGCTACTCAGTGGTGGACCCAGTCTCTCAAGGAATGGCACCAGAAGATTCAAGTTGATGGCATCTGGATTGACATGTCAGAAGTCAGTTCCTTCTGTGTCGGCAGTTGTGGAACTGGTAACCTGCACTTGAACCCTGTTCACCCCCCTTTCCTTCTTCCTGGCGAACCTGGTGATGTCGATTACGGATACCCCGAGGGCTTCAATATCACCAACGCTACTGAAGCTGCTGTTGCATCGTCCCTGTCCGTCTCTCAGGCATCTGCCAATGCGGCCACACAGACCTCGAGTACCACGACTCAGCCCTATCTTAGAACCACACCTACTCCTGGAGTTCGTGATGTCGACCATCCTCCTTATGTCATCAACAACCAGCTTGGCGACTTGGGAGTTCATGCTGTCGCACCCAATGCCACTCATGCCACCGGCGTACAGGAGTATGATATCCACAACCTCTTCGGCATTGACATTCTCAACGCAACTTATATCGCTCTCACCGAGACCATCAAGGCTAAGCGTCCGTTCATCATCGGTCGCAGTACTTTTGCTGGTGCTGGTCGATACGCTGGACACTGGGGTGGTGACAACTATGCCACCTGGGAGTCCATGCTCTTCAGTATCCCTCAAGCCCTCGATTTCTCGCTCTTCGGTATTCCCATGTTTGGTGCCGACACCTGTGGCTTCTCTGGTAACTCGGATGAGGAGCTTTGCAACCGTTGGATGCAGATGAGCGCCTTCTTCTCCTTCTACCGCAACCACAACACTCTGGGCGACAACTCGCAGGAGCCTTACGTCTGGAGCTCGGTCATTGACGCTAGCAAGCGTGCAATGAGCATCCGTTATTCGCTTCTGCCCTACATCTACACCCTCTTCCACTCGGCACACACGACTGGTAGCACTTTCTTGCGCGCTATGGCTTGGGAGTTCCCCAACGACCCTAGCCTTGTCGACGCCAACCGCCAGTTCATGCTCGGACCCAGCTTGCTCATCACCCCCGTTCTCCTGCCCCAGGCCACTACTGTCAATGGTATCTTTCCTGGCAGTAAGGATGGAGTTGTCTGGTATGACTGGTACAACCAGAGCGCTGTTCCTGCCTCTCATGGCGCAAATGTTACCATGGACGCACCCCTTGGTCACATCAACGTTCACATCCGTGGTGGCAGTGTCTTGCCCCAACAAGAGGCCGGTCTCACAACCACTGAATGCAGAAACAGCTCCTGGAGTGTTATTGCTGCTCTTTCAGCTGAAGGCACTGCTACTGGCAGCTTGTACATTGATGACGGCGAGAGCATCGTTCAGAACTCGACCTTGTATGTTGACTTCACTGCCGAGAACCAGCGTCTGTACGCTTCGGCTCGCGGTCTTTGGCAGGAGAAGAACGCCCTTGCCAACATCACTGTTCTCGGTGTTCAAGACGCACCCAAGAATGTGTCACTCAACGGCCAGGCTTTGATGTCCGGTGTCAACTACAACTCCACTAGCAAGGTTCTCAAGGTCACCGGTCTTCAGAACGTCACCTCTGCTGGTGCCTGGGCTAAGGATTGGGTCCTTGAGTGGTAGAGGAAGAAAAGGAGATAGATGACTTCATGATAAATAGACTTACAAAGGTGGTCTTAAAATGTCGATAGGGAGTAAAAATCTCCATAGAAATGTATAATACAGATTTGCTCACACAATGCAGAATTGCACAAGATCATCATTGGTATTTGTAATGAATGTAACAAGAAGGCTGGTTGCATAGAAACAAGGTTCGTGATCTACATCGTATTGTCGCGACCTCGGAGTTAGGCCGAGGTCTTTGCAACGGTATACATAGCTCCGAAGCCTCAAAGCTCTCCACTGTCGTCATTAATAATACTGGACGAAGCACTGGAAGCTCGGTCTCCTTCATCTTCTTTCTTTTGTTGTCGCATACACATCTGAAACTATCCCCCAGCAATATTACAGGCAAAATGGCATCTCAGGTCTTCCAAGCCAATCGTACGGCTCTTATCACAGGCGGCGCCTCTGGCGTAGGCTTTGCTTTTGCTCAGCTATGTCAAAAGTTCGGCATGAATGTCGCTCTGGTGGATAAGTCTACCGAGAGCCTCCAGAAGGCAAAGGACGTCTTGTCAGGAACCGCCAAGACTGGACAGAAGACCGAAGTCTACGATATGGTATGCATACACAAGAGTTTGGGGAGCATCTGAGCCATGCGATAGAACACGATTGCTAACGTACACTCAAAGGACGTCTCTGAACTCGCACAATGGCGAAACCTCAAATCCGAAATCGAAGCCAAATTCGGCAATGTCGATCTCTTGATGCTGAATGCCGGCGCCTCGTTCAAACCAACCCAAGGCTTTGGCGCACTCAGCACGTGGCTAGACCCAGCATACCACCACAAAACCTACGACACAAACGTCTTTGGTGTGCTCAACGGCATCGCTGCATTCCTGCCTCTTCTCCAGAACAAAAACACACCTTCGTCAATCGTTATCACGGGGAGCAAGCAGGGAATCACCAACCCACCTGGTGGTAATAACCCAGCATACAATGCTAGCAAGGCCACGCTTAAACACCTTGCCGAACACCTGTGTCATGATCTCCACAATTCTAGCCCGCTGATTACTACACACTTGGTGATTCCCGGGTGGACGTACACAGGTTTGAGCGGCAACATAGGTCCCGTGCCTGACGAGGAAGCCAAAGCAAAGAAACCAGAGGGCGCATGGTTGGGTTCGCAGGTTGCAGAATATGGTGTCAGAAAAATGATGGAGGGACAATTCTACATTGTGTGTCCTGACGATGATGTTTCGGAGGAATTGGACAAGGCGAGAATGGCTTATGCGATGGGGGATGTTTGTGAAGGCAGACCTCCGTTGTCGAGGTGGCATGATGAGTACAAGGACAGTGCTGCTGAGTGGATAAAGCAGGAGGCGGAGAAGAGAAAGGGTGGACAGTAGTGTGCGTCTAAACGACATTGGATTGTAGAAGCTAGATATTCCCATATTACATATATCCATCTCTTTGCGCGTTGGTCGAGAGGGTTGGCTGTCCGAGGTATCTGTCTTTTGGGTCGCGTCAGCGAATTGCCGTGCAAAGAAAATCGTGATATAGATCGAGCAGTCGCGAGTGTGTGTCAGAAGGAACAATTGAGTAAATAAACATGGTGTCCGCATTTGACTCTTCTCTTGGAAGGCCAGTTCGGATCCCTTGCAATCATCATTTGAGCGGTGGGGGAAGGAAGATAGAGAGTTTGCTTACCGAGCACACTAGATGCCGTCGTCCATCGTAGCAACAGCGATCTGGTTGCAGTGTCCGACGGACGACGGCGTTGTTGTGAAGAGGAAGAAGGCAGCTTTGGCGCAGAGAAAAGAATATCCTGGATTCTATATTGCCGGAGTTTAACCATGCACCTTTTTAGTGGAGCTTGACTCTTTCTCTCTTGCTTGCTGTCTTGCTGAATGAGTTCACGAATATACTTATGAGCTTGTAAGAGACAATGCCACTCGATCGTCTTGTCTTGATGTGCAAATTCTGTTATACGAAATGGTGACCTGGCGCTGCAGAGTACCTACCCGATGCAGAAGCCGACTCGGGAAAGCATTTTGCCGAGAAGTCGCATGAAGCTGTAGACTCCACCAACCCCTCTGAGACTCAGTGACTGTCCATAGTATGTAGAGTAACATTCTTTTCTTCTTGTTGACTTTCTATCTTCTTCGACATAAGTCCCAAATCAATTTAGCTCCATATTTCCTCAAGCCGGATTGCAGAATATTTCCACTCCCCATTGAGCCATCACAACAATGTCTATCCTCATCATCAACGGACCCAATCTCAACCTCCTCGGTACCCGCGAGCCTGCAATATATGGTCACGAAACTCTTTCAGACGTCGAAGCCACGGCAAAATCTCTCGCCTCAACTCATGGTCTTTCACTAGAGACATTCCAATCAAACCACGAAGGCGCCATCATCGACCGCATCCACGAAGCAGCTGGTTTCGGACCCCAAGGCGATGGCCAGAGACATATAGATTGGATCATCATCAACCCTGGCGCTCTGACACATACTTCTGTGGGCTTGAGGGATGCATTGAGTGGAGTCAATATTCCATTTGTGGAGTGTCATATCAGTAATGTGCATGCGAGGGAGGAATTTAGACATAAGAGTTACTTGAGCGATAAGGCTGTTGCTGTTATTGCTGGATTGGGGACGTTCGGGTATGAAGCCGCGGTCAACTTTGTTGCGAGGAAGATTAAAGCTGGGAAGTAGATGCCTAGGAAAGCATTCGGTGAGTGTGATCTGCTGAGAAGATCGTGTTGGAAGGAGCTGACAGTATCGCAGTAGCACTTTCCTCGAGCTGGTTTGGCTGGCAAGCACTAGCTTCTTCGTCATTATCGAGCTGCCTACTTTTCCATCATCAAAACCACAAGCTCATCATCACTCGAACCTCTAATTTCTATCGTCTATATATTCCGGCCAATCTCGTGATGGGGTTTCTGTCTAGTTTCGATCCATTCTTTAAAATTTTACGCGTGGTTGGTTGAACTTGCTCAAACTCCCTCGAAACTTTGTTGTTGCCTATTTCGCGATGACTGTAACTACAGAACTATTTCTCGGCCTTCCAGTACTCATCTTACACCCTCCATCCACTCCAACTTGTACAAGAACAGGAGATCGCCAGTCTTCTCGAACCTGTCAGCCACAATAGCATTCTTGGTCGGGTCACAACACGAACCACGAAAAGCGATCCATCTTCTTGGACTCACGAACACTCAACAAGACCATCCAGTATCCTACAACACGCCATGTCAATACAAGATCTTCCCGACGAACTCTTACTTCACATATTCAAGCCCTTCGACAACATACAAAGATACGATGACTCATTCGTCGGCTCCAACTTCGTCAGCGCCAACATCCCAAGCGCAAAGACGAGCGAAAACATCAAGTCTCTCGCTAGCTTTTCTAAAGTCTGCGTCAGGTGGCACAGAGTCATCGAGCCCATTCTTTACTCCACGTTCGCGAAGCCCAACAACACTGGGGTAAAAGTTCACAGACAAGTCTACAAGCCAGGATACCAAGCCGAGCCCAATAAGACATTGAGGCTCTTTCTGAGGACCATAATCGAACAACCGCGTCTTGCCAAGAATATCACGA
This sequence comes from Aureobasidium sp. EXF-12298, assembly GCA_024195555.1. Lineage (NCBI taxonomy): Eukaryota > Fungi > Ascomycota > Dothideomycetes > Dothideales > Saccotheciaceae > Aureobasidium > Aureobasidium sp. EXF-12298. The sequence goes on along the minus strand of SWBJ01000036.1, from coordinate 150,813 downwards.
AACTTCTCCTCGGCTCGTGGATCGAAACTGCACGCCAGCAGGTCTCTCAAAATCCTTCCGTTAAGATCGCGCCCAGTGCACCAGATCCTTCTATTCGGCAGACTTACGTGAAAGCACTTGAAAGACTTGGGAGATTTACTGGCAGCTCGGCACGCAGCAGATATATTAGATCAGATAATCTTTGGTCTGGCTCGAATAGCTGCATCCTTGGTGGGGACGAAGGATCAGAGCTGGCTCTGTTACTGCTGCTGGCACCAAACCTTCGCGTTCTGCGCCTGACACAGATGCCGATCTTTGAGGAGTGGATGCTTCCTGGAGTAGATGGGATGACGCAGACACTTAGTCATCTTCACAAGATCGAGCTGGGCACAGTTTACGACAGTCTTGAAGTGTACGATCACCGTTTGCGTATGCTCATGAATCTTCCAAGCCTTAAGACCCTTACTGTCATAAACTGCCATGTGCTTGGGTGCGCTCACTTTGGTCATCCGCCTTCAGCATTGACCTCTCTTGCGTTCCGTTACTGTACCATGGATTCGAGAGGTTTCGAACATTTGACGAATCACCTTCGTGCTATCGAAAGCTTTGAGTGGACTGGAATGCCGCAATGGCCTTTCAACTGGCGCTGGGCCCCGCCAGATGGAGTCTGGACCTTCTTGACCCGTCATAAAGCCAGTCTTCAGTCTTTGCGTCTTACTGGGGAAATGTACTTCGATGAGATGGGACCGGTTACATTCAAGGAATTCAAGTCGGTAGAAGAGCTCGAAATCAACCACACCCTTCTGATACACGGGGATGATCTAGCCGACCAGCTACCTCAGTCTCTGAGGCGCTTTGGAATCGAAGGGAGTCCTTTCCCTATGTTGAACAAGCTCGTTACCTTGGTTAACAGTCGAGCTCTGCAGAATTTAGAGAAGATTGACTATGGACCTGTAGGGTTTCCAGCGAACGAGCAAGAAACGACTGGCTTGCAGAAACTTGAGGACATCTGTGCAAGGGAGGGTGTTGTGTTGAGGAATGCTTGGAATGACGAGCACGAATGATGGGTGTGTCGAGGCCTAGCGTGATCAAGTAGATATGTTCTAGCACACTTGGCTCAGTAGTTGTAATAGTGATCACTTTGCCCTCCAGATTGGATATCTCTCCCTGCTCAGCCTGCTCATGATACCGCTGCAGTACCCCTATACAAGGTAAATATCGCTCAGCGCCACCAGTTTTCACATGCACATCTTCCAGTTCGCACCTTGATAGTCCGTCGATGACCTCAGAGAATAAGGAAGCTCTGAAGATACAATCTGCTTTGCTGAGTAAAAGGAGGAAGAAAATATAAGACATTTCGATTATCAGTCGACACCCCCCTTTTTTTTTTGTTCTTTGTTCTTTTCTTTCCCGGCACAGTTCTGGGCCCCAATGAACACGACAACTACACACGTTGTGTCTCTTGCAATAGCTGATGAAAAGGAAATTGTGATTTTGTGCAGAACTCCAACGCCTAGACATGATAATATGGTACAAGTATGATTTACTTCTTTGTGGACGTGGTCGTCTTGCTCTTTCCACCTTTATCGTCACTCGTAGTAGAAGTGCTCTTTGCCGAGCTCGCAGACGTGATGAGTGTGCTGCCTGGTGTACTGCTGGCATTTGTGCCCGAGGTTGCAACAGCCGCCGAAGCTGCCGAACCAGAAGCCCCTGAAGAAGCACCACCACCACCAGACCCAGTCGCAGAGGCAGAATTTTCACTGCCACTACCACCACCTCCAGACGAAGTCTTGGTCACAAGCGTAGTCTGCGAACTATGGGTCTTCCAATAGTCCTCGAGTTTCTGCTCGACTACGGACTCACTCTTGTAAGCATCCATATCTTGGAAGTCTCTGCACTTTTGGGCAATTGCCTCGCTTTCAAAGTCGCCATCGCGGTGGGTAAAGTCTTCTGGTTTGAAGCTCTTGGCGCGATACTTGGGGTCCATGGGGTCGATGAATCTGGTCTTTTCGTCGTAGCCGAGATCGGTTAGTGCCGTGACGTTTAGAGCGGCCATCATGTCGTGGTCTTCGTGGATCAAGTTGTGGCAGTGGAACATGTAGAGTCCGTCCCATCTGCAAAGGGCGATTAGCATGATGCTTGTTAGATGCGTCGAGTGTGTACTTACGGGCCATAGCGGGCAAGAACTTGGACCTTTTCGTTCTTGTTCAACCAGACGACATCCTTGAGTGCAGTTTGTTCGTAAGGAAGAACACCACGGGTACCACCAGTGCGGCTAACGACCTGGAAGTCGATGAGGTGAATGTGAATTGGCTAATGATAGAGAGCTGAGTTAGCATAGTCTCGAAAAGGGGTTCAGGGGAAAGACGAACGTGACTCCAGCCTCCTGCACTGTTGATAAGCTCCCAGCGTTCAACAGCTCCTCTCTCGGGCTTAGCGATGACACGATCTTGGACATCAGACCACGTGACACCGTTAACCTGCCATTCGCCATTGCTGCGCATGAACTCATAAGAGCGGTCGACACCTGTTTTGGCAGGTGGAAGTGGTACGCTGCGAAGAGTGGCTGGTAGAGGACCGTTGTTGGAATCGTCGGTCACAGAATTGCCGACCATGAACCGCATAACTCGATCAGTGCCATCAAAGTCGTCATCTGCAGCAACATTGCCTGTGTTCTTGAGTGTAATGTTTTGACCAGCATACGAAGAGAAGTCAAAGACCACTTCCCATCTCTCGGCCATGGAGATGTCGAGTTGGGTGGTGCTGACAGGACTGGCAAGGAGACCTGCATCTGAACCGATGACCGAGAATGGAATACGGGTGCCAACTTTCGTGTCTGCTTCGGCGTAAAGTTGGAAGGAACGACTGACAGAGGTGTCAAGGAAGCGGAACAAATATTTGCGAGGTTCAACTGCAAGATAAGGCCAGGGTTGCCCGTTAACGTGGATGCTGAATCGTTAACGTCAGCAACACAAATCAGCACAGACGAATAGAAAAACAACATACACATCACCGAAGACACTTGTGGTCTCTCCATTAGCCTCGGGGTCCCAGAGTGAACCATCGGCGTTGTATCGCTTGGCTGCAAGAGCAAGGGGAACATCGTAGTCTCCAGATGGTAGGCCAAGAGAGTTCTTCTGGTCATCTTCCAAGATATAGAATCCAGCTTGTCCAAAGTAAGCATTTTCGGCGGTGTGTCCAACGGCATGATCGTGATACCAGAGTGTTCTGGCAGCTTGAGCATTGGGATAGTAGTAGTCTTTGTATTGATTGACTTCAGTTGTGTCTTCTGCCCAACCATCAAACGGAGCGCGACCTGAGAAGTCATGTCAGGATATTTTTTGTCATGTCGAAAGGAACAGACTGCTTACTATATGATCCGTGTAGGTGGACCGAGTTTGCACGATCAGCATGGTTGATAAAGCGAACGACTGCTTCACGTCCTTGCTTCATTTTGAAAGTCGGTCCAGGGACGGTACCATTGTAACCGACGTGACGTGCTTTTTTGCCAGGGTAAATCTCGATATCGACAGGCTTGATTTCGATCTCATAGTAATCAATGTTGTCGTATGACCTGGTATGTATCAAACAGGCAGGTTCATATAAAGGTTGTCTCAAGTCTTCATCTGCTTACTTGTAAGGCTGGGCAATAGGTGGAATAGGCAAAGGGAATTCGAAGAAGTTTTTGTAAACTGGGCTAAGCCATCCTTTGGCTTCAGCCAGCGGGAACAAAGCGAGAAGCAGAAGAGGGTGCATGGTAGAACAAAGTTGATATTTGACAGGAGAGGAGATGAGAGAAGATAGTGTTGTTTCTGACTTACTCGAGTGCAGACAGGCTGTATAAATACCTGGACTTACTGAAATCTGACCTTCCTACAGTAGCATACATTTCTTGGGTACGGCTCATGCTATCACTACAATGTCTTCCAGAATGGGCTATACAAAGAAGAGACATTCGGGATGACCGCCCACACCCTTGCTTCTTGTCAGCAGCTGGAACTTGATGTTTCGAAGTAGGCACTGTACATAGCGAGACAGCTGTTCGTGGCGCCTCGTTTAACAAGGTAAAGGTCCTGGAGTTGAGGATTCCATCGAAGGTGGAAGTGTCAGTCTGGAGTCCAGTCCCAGAACGGTCACATGCGCGAAGTAAGCAAGTCTTTGTCACAGCTGAATTCAAAAGCAAGGTGAGCGGGACGAGGCTCTCGAACACGAGGTGCGGAACAGCTGTAAGGCTCCAGATGGCCAAGACCGTGTCCAAGAGGCAGAAGACTATCGAAGCATAATGTCAACAGTTTACACAACTTAACAGACAGCTGATTGCAGCCAAGTGGACTGATGGATAGCAAGGGCCAGGTTTGTAGTTTGAGCTGCACTGTCCAAGAATATGCAAAGGTACCGTCTAGGATTGTCCTATTTCGGTAGCAGGCTGTCGAATGGGCGGGCCATAATCGGTCTGTGGGCCACTGCAATAGCTGGATATGGAAGACTGAACAATTTTGCTCTGGTAGGTTCAGCGCCGAAGGCGGCAAGGTAGATGTACGGTGTACACGAGATGCTTTTGATCTGATTCGATGTGGCTGTATTCGCCAAGAGTCATGTTCCACTGATGGCCGCCGACAGAACGACCATCTCGATCCATCTCAAGAACAATACTCTCTTGTTCACCAGTCTCAGTGTACACCAGAGACAGCTATTAAAATGCTGTACGTAATCATGAATCCTGTCGTGGTGATCACGGAGAGCAGAGCAAGGAGGCTTGAATTGGAGCAAGTGGAGTTGCGAAAGCGAAGCGGTTTCTGCCAAGAAACGGGGTGGACCTTGGCGCTGACCGCGCTGCTGGATCCTTCGCCCGCAATCCTCTCGTCCACCTGCAAGTCTCTTCAAACCTTACAGTTTGGTTCCATACGCTCTTGCTCCGTCCATCGTATGTAACGATGTCACTATCTTGGTTGCTCTCGGCGCCAAGCTTGGAGACTGGGCAGCTGAACAGCGATGCTTGATATCAGATCCCATGTGTGGTCTCGAATCCAGGCCGCCACTCAGACGACAGACCCCGGCCGTGCGGATACGATCATACCGTGAACAAATGCACCGCATCAACTGACAGTCATTTACGGCGTTCCAGGGCACTCAGGGCGAACAAGGCTTCGGACATTCCTCCATCTGCTCTTTCAGCTTCGATGTTAGTACCACGAGCGATACGCCACAAAGCCAGACCTGTGGCTTCATCTGTCTATCTCGCTTGCAGCGAATTCTACGCCATTGTACCCAATCCTTCTATAGTTACACTTGATGAATGCCCTGTCAGCTGGTGAACAAGGTAGGTACACTTCTCGTTTCCGTCTTTTCTTGCTCCAGCGTTGATGCTCGAGACATGCTTGTCACTGCCGCAAAGTTGAGGTGACCTGGATTGACCCAGGTCCGGGACTCGAACGAGCAACATGACTGCATCCAGCTGTGACTTGTTCGAGAATGTCTTGTCGGTGTCTCTCTGATGTACCAATATTGACCACAGCCGTGTCCATGCCGTGTCTGGTAACGAAGGTGTGGCTATAAAGCGACAGTGTTGTACTGAGTCTGTCTGATCCTTTGTTCCAAATCACACCTCGTTGCAATATGCTTTCTACCGCTCTTAAATTTCTCTCTATCGCCTTGTTGGGCTCTCGCGCAGCAGCTCAAACAATCGAACCATTTGTCCTCGATGGTAGACTTGATAGTGCTACGGCTAGCGATGCCACTTACAACTCTGGCGGCACCATCTCTGTCAATGGCTATTCCATCACGATCCCGCAAAACCTCCAAGTACAATTTCCGGCTACTTTTGCGCCCTTTGGAGACCTTGCGAGTGCGGGAGCCTTTGTTGGCCATGAAGTATCCGTAAGCTCATCCTTCCTCTACGAAACCCACACCGAGCATGCTGACAATGTGGCAAAAGGTGACTGGAAATGTGGTCAATGGCAAGGCAATCGCTGGTCTTGTGAAGATTGGAGAATATCTGTTGCAGTTCAGCTCCGGCACAGTCGAAAGCATTGACTCTGCTGCTGGTACCATGAAGATCAAGGGCGGTCCCACCCTCATAATCAATGACCCGCATGGCGTATACTCTGTGGGATACACCAAATCTCCTCTTTACACTTCAGACGACAAGAACCCTTCCATTACAGCATTCAGCGGCTTTCCGATGTGTATTCCAAGGTCTTCGTCTGACCCATTGTGCCCCTCAAGCAACCGACCAGCAGGACAAAGCACATTGTAAGCCGATATTCCGTGCTGTCAACAGGGACTATCATGCTAATATTCCACCAGCCAAGCACCTGATCCACTGAAGATGGCTCCCTTCCAAGTTGGTGACTACCTCGAATACTCTGGCATTAATATTGGCGGCACCATTGTTTGCTATTCAATTGTTGCCCCAAATGTACAGATCACCACTTCTGGGGCGCCTACCTACATCCGTGTTGAGGATGCTATTGTCGGCATCTTCGATGGTACTACCACATCAGAATTTGGTGATTCGAGAGTAAGTCCCCGAGTTGATGCTGGTGGACGTCACCCGTACTGACCCTTTGCAGTTTGTCGGTTACACCTCGGACCCAAACGCCGCCATCACAGTCTATGCAATCGATGTCGATCCTTGCACTGGCGAAGAGACAGAAAGGAGCGTTGGCGCTGCTTCATACAAGAGAGGCGATCTTCGAAACAAGTGGGAATGGAGAGCTGCTACCACTACAACTTCTAAATACACTCGCGAGTACGTCCTCCGCCTTTCTACGGGCGAGAAGCTTACCGACAACAAAATCAACGCCGGCCGTTATGTCCAACCCGTGTTGGATTTCCTCTTCCCTGAAGCAAATGTTCCTGGCATTGTTCCGCCTGTGAACGACTTCAGCAACTTTCCCTTCCTCGCACAAGGTTCGGGATACGACAGTCAAGGCAATCTTTGGGGTCAACTCAATCCTTGGCCAGGTGCTAGCGCTCCTGCTACAAAGAGCTGTCCTCCCTATTCTCCTCCTGCTTCTGCTTCTTCGATTGCCCCTTCTGGTAGTACATCTGCTCCAACCAATCCCTCTGCTTCCGCTTCATCGACTCCGAGTGGCTCTGGCTCGGCTGCAGCAAGCACCCCCACCGTGGTTGTCGGAGGTACCCAGACGACTCGTCCTGGTGTTGTAGCCAAGCTTGGCTTCAATGTCACTAACCAGGCGGACTTTGGCGCCAACGATCTCACATACAGCTGGACCCAAGTCGAGGGACCGACTGTCACGCTCTCCAGCAACACTGTTGCAAGTCCTTCTCTCACTGCTCCATCCAGCACAGCAACGGCCACCTATGTTTTCAACATCAAAGTGAGCAGTACTGCAGCAGGCACAAGTGGAAGCGCCAACGTCACAATTGTCAGCGATCCTGCTGTCAAGGATGTTGTTACCATCGACAGCTATACATACAACTCGTCCGGAGGGGGACAGGTCACAGTCACTGCCAGCACCAACATTGTTGGCTATAATGCAAATCTGAAGCTGTATCTGACGAATGTGGCCACTGGATCATTCACCACGATGAATTACAACGGCAATGGCAAATTCAGTATCAGTCTAACCAAAACCAAGAAGCCCGCGAACGGTATCCTTGTCACGAGTGATGGAAAAGGTAGCCAGCTTGCGACGCAGGTGACAGCATAGTGCGGATAGTTCAAGAGCTTGGGCTAGCATATTTTAGCATAGCTTGTACAGTTGTGTCTATGCAAGTGGATATGCACAAGAATTTCATAAGCGAGCACAGCCACGGATCGCCCAGGGTCCAGAATCAGCCCAGTGTTTCAAGTTGTTGATTGACCCCGCCATGTTGCCTCAAAATAGTGACAGGAAGCTTGCCAGCGTCAAGCTCACCGACCCCTTGGTATTTGGTCACGTCATTCACACTGACCAACTTGCTTTGGCGCTGACGATGATCAGTATAAAAGGGAGGACAGCTGTCTGCTAGCTGAATCCCACATTCCACTCCTTCTCCTTGATCCATTGAATCCAATCACTATAACTTAACACACTTCAAGAGTGATCTCAGAAAGAACACTCTTCAACATGTCTGACTACAACAACAACAACGACTACGACGAGAACGCCGCCCGCTTCGCCGGCGAGACCGTAGGCAGAGCAGGTCCGTCACCCCCTCCTTTCCCCCTCTCCTCCCTCCCAAACACCACCACTAACAAAACCACAGAGGGCACCTACGACCGCGCCGACCAAGCCTTCGACCGCGAAGAATCCCGCATCGGCGACTCCTTCCGCCGCGACGAACAAGCCGTCGAAAACGCCCCCGAAAACCTCGCCCGCTACGCCGAACAAGGCTTCAACAACACCGTCTCCAGCGTCGAGAACATTCCCTCAGACATCGGCGCCGGTCTGCGCGGTGCTGCAAACTGGATTGGCGAAAAGATTGGCGGTGCGGAGAATGAAGGCAGACGCGCCGAGCAGGATGTTCAGAACAGATATAATGATGCTGAGCAGGATGTGGATCGTTTTGACCAGGGGGTTAAGAATAGGTATGATGATGCTGAGCAGGATGTGGATCGCTTCAACCAAGGCATGCAGAATTCGTATGATCAGGGTGAGCAGCAGGGAAGACGTGATGGTTGGTAGAGGCTTGCATCGCACATGAGCCTAGAAACGCCATATGACAATGTTCCAGCAAGGATCTGAATACCAACTTTCTCTGTCCCACTGCAGAATGTGCGTTCGAAGGAGAGTGTGTGACCATATAAGACTACGAGGTGGCCATCCGTCAAAGTCGAAGAACGACCTACCACGCAAAAGTCTCTTCGATCAAGTCGACCGGCATACCATCTCTCAAACATCCAACCACAGCTTCTCTGACTTCGTCGGACATACCTCCAGGCGCACAAACCACCACCGCGACTTTTTTCCCCTTCTCTGCTACTGATCTAACAACCTCTTCGACATTCATCCTGCCTCTACCCAACTTGATGCCTTGCTCAATTCCCTTGTCTTGACTGCTCTGCTCGCCAGTACACCAGAATTGATACTCGAGACGCTTGCTCTGCGGCTCCGTAGTGGGGTTAGGTAAAAGAGAGCTAGACACATGCTGTATGAGTGCTTCTTCTCTAGCCGACCACGCGAGCACGAATCTTGTTGCGCAACTCATCAGAGGTTTAGAAGCAGGTTCGATAGATCCAGATTCGTTGACGTATTGCTGCAAGAAGCTCATGCAGCTTGTGATACCAATGCCTCCAGCCACGCATAGGATAGTGTCTGCAGTCTTCAAGGGTAGCAGTGTAGTATGACGTCCGCCGTACAGTCCTTCGGTGAGGATGGATATGGGCAAGGAGTTCGCTTCCGATCTATGCAGCTTTTGAAGCAGTGAGGCGGTCATTCCTTTTCTGGCTCGCATCAAACAAACTACTTGACCGGGATCATGCGAATAGTGGTTGTGTTGTGAATCGGAGGAGACACCAACCTCCATGTTGTGCACCTCCGCCTCTTTGTCAATGGCTGCATTTGCCATGACGGGTGTGTTATGAGTGGAGTGGGGGCAACTCCAGGATGCGATCGTGAATGGGTGGTTCTCCCAAGGCTTGCCAAGAAGTGGTATGTACAAGAAAGAATGCTGACCAGGTCTCACTTTCCATGCCTTCTTCGGGTGTATAGTCATTTGCAGTATGTCAGTGTGCGGAATTTGCTTGACCACTGCGATGGAGCTGCCAGAATAGTTGAAGTACAGTAGGCGGGAGAACCGCATCAGTCGGTCAAATGCCCAAAAAGCGAATGCGATGTACAACCAGACCTTGTAGCCCCATTTGTTGTCGAAGCGTAGATGGATGTGGTACCAACAGCCCACCAACGCAAGTATAGCAAACGCTATGTGTGTGACAAGGAAGATCTCGTAGGATCGGATCCTTATAGGAAGGATTGCAAAGCATACAGCAAGACACAGCACAACCGTAGCGATAATCCCCCACCAGTAGTAAGGCATAGCTGCCTCTGTTCGATATGCAGCTGCTCCACCAGTCCAGAAGTAGGTGATAGTATAGATGATTGAATGCACGACGGCCTGAACAGTCGCAACACGGGATGCCCAGCGGTGAATGGCCAACATTGTGCTCTGACTCCAACCGGTAATGTATAGGAGTAGATTTTTACGACCTGAGAAGAGGATTGCGAGAGCGAGATTTGCAAAGCTGAGGACGCCGGTACGATTCGAGACGTAGGCAGCAATTTCGTGGCGACGGTCGGCATACCAGGCATTCGGCGTGACATGATGGAAGGAAATAGCTGAGAAAATGATGTTAAGGATAACGTAAGCGGCAATGAAAATTGACAGGGCGCGCTTGGGTAGATAGCCTAGGAAAAGAGGAAGTGGTAAGCAATCGCGTGCCATAGACCATTAATCGTTGAACCTACCGAGTGCGTAGGACAACGGCGATGAGTGTCGATTATTGAAGGTGGCAGGAAAAAGCAAATGTTGACCGATCTTGAGCGACAAGCTGCTATGCCCGAAGTTGGGGGCGATGTACAATTTCCACATTCCTGAAACGATGCAGATGCCTACGACGAAAAGCATACTGACAAGTCTGCTTGACGGTCAATATTATCCGAGTGTGGATGCATGTGTGTACTTACGCGTAACGAGTGTGTCTGTGTTCGGAAGATACAAACTCCTTCATCGTGATATAATTGGAGAGGTAAGCATGTTCATTGACAAGACTTGTCGAGTTGAGCCAGGTGGCATCTGCTTCCAATTGAAAAACGGGTGCAGTTGATGGTAGAGAAGCCTGGAGTGTTGGAACGTGTAGTCCATTCGCGGCCAACTTGGAGAAGCATTGGCCCTGTTCATCTTCATTGACGCTGTCCAGTGCACATTCTTCGTGAATGCAGTAGGAGAAGGTTTCAAGCCAGATCCGATCGCTGGCATAGCAAGCATCGCTTGTTGTTGCCATAGATTCGCTTCCCATATCCATGCGTTTGATCAGCTTCATGTCCATACCACTGTGATGCATGTCCATATCACCCGAGAAGGTTGTGCAATTCAGGTAGAGAGCAGATAGTGCATCGTGACAAGAGTAACAACACAATGGTTGATACATCGGAATGCCGAACCCAAGAACTCCATATTGTGTCTCGGCGGAAACAAGACTAGTAAGAAGGATGGACAAACCAAATCCAAACGTGACAGGAGTTTTCATGATGGCAAGTCGGACTCTCAGCAGATGAAGATTCCACGTTAGGGACCATAGTTCTTGTATAGCACTGGCCAGACAAAACCGCTTCCGGCATGTAATCTTGGCCTTCCGAACCGGACATTGATGAATTGCATGCTGAGAGAAGGTTTGAGCAAGTTATTGATGTATATCAATGTCGCCATTGCCATATCAAAATTCTGGATGCTGTTTATTGTGGCTACATGGGTTAAATGCGTGGGGTGCTCGTGGGAACGATGCACGTTTCGAGGGACATTGAGCAAGTTTCCGGGCATGGCGTTCGCATGGATGAAACGATATGGGTCTGCGGCTGCAGCCAAGGCTCTCGACTGACCCGCCGCGACAAAAGACCCACAACTAAGCGTGAGAAGCACTTCACTCAGTATTCCGCATGTTAACAAAGACCATGGCGATGTAACGAGACTGACAGACCGCCGACAACACAAAGCTAGAGGTGGTCTTGAGCTGTTTCGCTTGAACCTCGGGTAAACACGGCTATTGCGGATGGAGCGGGGTAGTTTCCATGATTATGGCTTCAGCAGAATTCATGCTACCACGGAGACAGCGGAAGAGTAGGTGACTGACTCAACTCGAGATTATTAGGATTTTTCGCCCTTTGCTGAGCGTGCCAACCAGTGTTTCCTACAGTTTACAAGCTGTTGAGTTTCCTATGTCATCGTCAACCCCGCAACACAACAGACTGCGCTCACGCGTAGCTTGTGAGCCCTGCCGAGAACGCAAAAGAAAATGCGATGGAGCTTTCCCATGCAGCACTTGTGTTCGATATGCTTATGAATGCCACTATCCGCAATCCTCTAGGAAGAGAAAGTCCGCCGCAATATCCGATACCTTAGCGGCAGCAGAACACACTCCTCCAACGCCCACGGACCAGGATGCTCAAACTCGAATACAGTCGCTGGAAGCCAACTCTGGCTCAGCTTTTGTCAGGAAAATGGCACTGGGTATTGATCCTGCGAATGCACCTCGGTTAAGACTGTTTGCATGGAATGTTTTCCTTGGCTCACGGAAGCTTGAATCACGAAAATCGACTCATATTTCGCGTCCCATAACTCAGATTCTCTCATGGCCTGACTTAGAAGAACTCGTTAACATCTATTTTTCGAAAGTAGATCCTTGCTATGGCTTTGTGGACCGCCGCTCCCTCGAGCGACGTATGCGAACATACTGGATGAATGACAGCACAGAGCCCAGTTCATTCGAAGCCGTCATGTGTGGGATTGCGGCTTTAGGACTTCTCTTTTCTCGTAGGAACGTGGTAGACGCAGAACTAGACCTTGTCGATACTGCCAAAAGGATCCTTGAGGCATCAGTTTCAGTGCATCCGTCCCTGGACATCGTTACTGCATGGGTATTGCGGGTAGCTTATATGCGAATGACTGCCCCAGCGCATGCCGCATGGATGGCCAGCTGCATGTTGATGCATACCCTCGAGGCAGCTGGCATACACTCGACTCACGTCATTAACTGGAGCGCCGACGAGTCAGGCCAGCCGCTGACACCGGAGATCAGAAAGCGAATTCTTGGTGTTGCCCAGCATCTCAACATTTGGATGTCGTTCGATATTGGTCGTTCAAGAGTACATCTGCAGACACTCGATTTTGATCTGCCGACACCTAGAGAAGGCGGTTATACCACTGAACTTCTCGAACTTTTGCCTCACGCAGAAAACCTCAACCCTGACAAGAGCGTAGATGTGGTGGATCTCAGAAACTCTCTTGCGACCATTGTCGAGCGGCATCATTCTGCACCGCCATCAATTCTTGCTCAATGCAATCTTACCTTGTTGCTATGTCGTCGCTTAAGAACCCTCAACTTCCATTTCCAAGGCAATCTCCTCAATCAGGTATTGACAGTCACTGCAAAGGGCATTCAAGCTGCCCAAGATTTGTTGGATGATTGTGCACCGTGGCATCATGTGGTAAATGTTCCATTCCAGATCATCTGCATCTTACTCGCCTTGGATACACCAGCTGCAATCGCACAACTGAATGACGGCGTCAAGACTCTGAACAACATCCAGCTCGTTTATCCGACTGATGCTGCAAAGGAAGCGCTTAGTACAGCTTGCTTGCTCATACATCTGCATCGAAAGCGCAAGGAAGCTGATCTCAAGACACTCTCAGAGATTGTGTCAACGTATTCACCTTCGGTTTCGTTGGACCAGCAGATTTCATCACAGCCACAGACTATCAATGATTGGGGTAACACTTGGCTCGAAACCTTGCCCGAGATGCCTGATCTTCAGACCTTCGATATCGACCGTTTTTTGAATGGCAGCAGTGAATGGAGTATGCCTGGTGACTGGACACTGTAGGACTGTGCGACCAATCGGGAGGGGCGGGTGTTGCGGGCCGTTACCAACCATCTTGATATAACTTATAAGAAGTTCGACGCTTTCGAGCTCTGATCAACAGGGCACAAAACATCATACTCCACAACCAGGATCAAATTCAACCATGGCCTCCTTATTGAAGAAGACATACCCATGGATCAAGCTTCCCCTCATTGTATCAGCGCCAATGCTGAACGCTGCCACTCCCGCCCTCGCAGCTTCAGTCAGCCAAGCTGGTGGCGTTGGGTTTGTAGCGGGCGGCACCAAGCCTGCTGAGCTTGATGAATTGTTGTCGAAGATTTCCGCCCTAATTCCGTCCAAATCACGTTCTCAGAGGGATGTATTACCCATAGGTGTTGGCTTTCAGAACTGGGGCTGTAGTCTGGATGCCATGTCGCCTGTTTTTCGGAAACACTGCGTTGCTGCTATCTGGCTGTTTGCTCCAAAGCAGCTAGCAGACTTTGGCCCATGGGCTAAGGAGATTCGAAATGTGAGCGGCGGAAGAACACAAGTGTGGATTCAAGTTGGAACTGTACTCGAGGCACTGGAAGTCATGAAGCTGGCTCGTCCCGATGTTATTGTTGTGCAGGGAACCGATGCAGGTGGCCACGGCCTTCGCCAGTCCGCCAGTATCATATCACTATTACCGGAGACCAAGGATGCACTCAAAGCTGCCGGATACCCTCATGTGCCAGTACTGGCTGCTGGCGGAATCGTTGAGTCTCGAGGCGTTGCTGCTGCACTCACTTTGGGTGCCGACGGCGTAGTCATGGGAACAAGATTCCTCGCAGCAAAGGAAGCTGGTATCGCAAAAGGTTGGCAGAACGAAATTATCCGTGTCAAAGATGGTGGTACCACGACCAAGCGATCAACTCTTTGCGATCGTCTGAAAGAAACAGTTGGATGGCCGGAACATTACGATGGAAGAGCTATCATCAATAGAGGGCATTTGGACGAGGAAGCAGGCTTGTCTGATGCAGAGAATGTGCGCTTGTACAAAGAGGAGTTGAAGCGTGGCGATGAAGTTTTTGGCGATGCCTGGAGAATGGTGACATACGCGGGTACTGGCGTCGGGCTGATCAAAGAAGCCAAATCTGCTGCCGACATTGTAGATGAGACAACTTCCGGCGCTCTGGAGATACTGCAACACTGTGTGAGTTCTATCAGCTCCAAGCTTTGATCATACCATAGGTGGATTAGAGTCTCGGGCTACAAGCTGTCTGCTACCTCATGCTCTTCAGCGTTTGGCTCTCTCCTCCCCGTGTGCTAAAACCTGTCACAATCTTGCGATTGACCCTCCCACCTTCCGAGGCACAAGGGCATCAAACTATTGAAATGCACATTTGTACTCTGGGTATGGGTCTGGCCGTGGAGATAGCCTTTTATGGGGCTGTCTGTGGAGACTACGTTTTTTGCGAAAGTACCGTGCTCCCTGTGACAGTCTTTTAGCACACGGGGACGGTAGATTACGCGTTCATGTTTCTGCAGGGGACGTACGCAAATAGAGCCTGCGGACCACAATATGGTAGATCTCTGTCAATAATATCAATTGACATGTCTCACAATCTCGCATCTTTGCAGCTCGGAAATAGCCTATATCACCCACCTCGGGAGAAGAGTCAGATGCCTTATAACCGAAAGGTCAGCCCTGCCACACCTTTAGCGGTCTAGAGTGGAGGCAGGCGTTGTCGACTGGTGGAGCCCCGCAATGTGACGTGCATGGCGTCCCGTCAGGCCGTCAACCCTGTTAGACATGCTCACGCGCCGATCTGGCCTGAGCCTCCGAAGACGTTGCATGCGAAGGATTCAAGGCTGTTGTCACTCGCAGTCATGGATACCTTCTCCTTTCTTCCGTCTTTCTGCTTACCACGTCCATCTTCTCTCCTGGAAAGACGCCATCTCCAGGCTGTCTCCCAGCGCAACCATGTCCTAGAAACTCCAAGCACCATCTCACATATATATCAACGTACCGGAATATTTCGGGCTGGTTATCCCAGACCGATATGCCTGACGGAATAACCGACGCACAGAATGGCATTACTGGCGGCTACAAAGGCGAAAATGCCATCATCATTCGAGCGATGATTGCATTCACAGCCATCGCATGGTACAATGCCGCCGAGATCATCATACTGGTCCTAGTTGTCTTCAAGCACTACTCCGGACTCTATTTCTGGTCGCTTCTCATCACCGCCATCTCCATCATCCCGTACCAAGTCGGCGCATGGTTGAAACAGGTGGGAGAGGCAGATGCCATGGGTATGATCATACTATCGAGTATCGGCTGGGTCGTCATGGTGCCAGGATCGAGTCTAGTCTTGTACTCGCGGTTACATTGCATTACGCAGAACCGGAAACTACTCAGAGGCATACTCTATATGATCATCATCAACGCCATCGTCCTCACCGTTCCAACGAACGTCTTGTCCCTTGGATCCAATTCTAGCAAATACTATTTGTTTACTTTCGGTTACTCCGTCATGGAAAAGATTCAGATGACGGTGTTCTCGCTCCAGGAGCTCGTTATATCCTTCATCTACCTTGTTGAAGTCCGTCGCGTCCTGAAGGTGATTGACGATGGTCGTTTCAGGAAGATCATGTGGGAGCTCGGTGCCATCAACATTGCAATCATCGTTTTGGACGTTGCGCTTCTCGCTGTCGAATACCTCGGGCTCTACCAGATCGAAGTCACACTCAAGGGAATGTGCTACAGCATCAAGCTGAAGCTGGAATTTGGTGTGTTGTCGAAACTGGTCAAGATAGCCACCGCTCGCCAAGGCGTCTACGATCTGCAGACCGGATCTGACAGCTCTGGTACCAAGAACGCAATGACATATCAAGGCCACGGCATGTGGTTGACCGGCATATCTGGTTCACGACCGACACTGACGACACTTCCTTCGAACACTACACACAGCACTGTAAAACGTGACAGTACTTGGGGCAGTATTTGGGCGACTAGCAATCCTTTTTCATCAACACATACGGAAGCACAAAAGACACATCGCGATTTCGAGGCCACTGTAACTTTTTCCCAGACTGAACCTTTGCCGAAGCCGAGCCTGATTGCTGAGCACATTTCCCACCCACCCGCTATCGTGACCTCGAGACGCTCGTCGACTGAAGATCTGTATCCTGGGCGACTTGATTGATATGCCCGTCTTGAACCAGGTAGTTACGGCCCTCGATGTGCTATCAACACAACCTGTAGCACATCAGGTGACAGATATCTGGCAAAAAGGGCATATTTTCGAAACAGCAGTCTCGCTGTGTGAAGAGGTCACGGATCAGAACGTCTGACGCATTGAAACATAGCCATATGATTGACGATACTCTGCTTTCGAAGAGTGAAGCACATTCTCTCTTGAACCAAGCCAATGTGAGACGGTAACGGCAGTTACAGACTGGGAAGGGGATACATACTCATCAAAGTTACTTGCCGCTTCAGAACGGTGTAAAACGAGCTCTACGCCAGTCGCCATACTTGAATACCAGTTCGTCTCTGCCATCTCCGATCCGAACATTCAAGCATATTCGGCGTTGGCGCCAGATTGCTTACAGCTAGTTCGCATGGCAAATTATTTGAAAAAGACCGCATCCTTGCGAGGCTATCGGTCCTGCCGCAAACGCCTTTCGAGCCTTGTGGTCAGATTGAACATTTTCAAGATGGACAAGACGTTGCAACCCAGACGGACTAGCCGAGGCCAGACTCGAGCACAAATCGAGTCAAAGCCTGTCGCAAAGATGACACCAGATGTGTAGAGCGCGTACAAGCGCCGTCAGCCTTTATATACGACTCAATTTGGGACCCGTCCAGCGGCAAGCTCTCCACTGTTTGGTCACCAAAGGGACTCCTTTAGTGCAGTGGTTGGGAAGCTCACCAAAAGAATCACCTCGCCACGTGCTACGCCGCACCCAGTAATATGCGAACCAAACATGACGTATGAAAGCGCTGGGAGGAGTTTTCTGTTGCTGTTTCGATAGTTATACTGTCTATCTCTTTTTGACTGTTCATCTAGCAGCAGTACTGTGATATGAGGTGGTGTCGTTTGTAAGAGATCGGACAAGATCGAGTGAAGTCCTCGGCTATTTTGTTCACGCTGTATTGGATTTCGAGAGCGCGGACCCGAGCCCTGATCGTGTTGTTTATAATGCACCTTGATCTGGCACTTCAACAATCTTGATCGTGCCAAGATGATTAATGAGGTAGCCACGACAATCGGAAGGCATTTTCGAGAAAGCAGAGCAGTTTCCCTCTCGATAGTCTTTTCGCCGGCCTCTTTTATGAAGATTTCTTGATCCTTGAAATGCACTTCTGAACCGCATAAGAAGTTTCAACAAGAAGGGATATCGTTCCTCCATCGACGACTGGATGACTCCGAACAAGTATGGTAGATAATATTCGAACAAACTGATTTTCTAAGTTGGAAGTGCTTGTGCAATATATCAGGCTCGAGACGTTACTTAACTCTCATCACTCTGTCCCGTCTCTGTTGACGCCCACAACATCAATTCTGCTATCAAGTCGCTTACTTCAGACGTCCGGGGGATATCATGACCACCCCTGTGGCAAGCAAGTCTTGTTTTGTCAGGCCTGCACATCCCAGCCAGCTGCAACGCAGATCCCATACGAGGGTCTTTGGATCCGTAAATGTGAACAGTCGGGATTGAGATCTTGTGTGCGTCTGCCACTTGAGCCAAGTCAAGACCAAACACTGTTCTCGCTGAACGAGATTCGTGATGACTGCTCGGAGAGTGTTTATCATTGTTGAGAGTTGTCCAGTCTTGCTGATTCCACCGTTGGCTCCCGCATTGGAGAAGTGCCTTCAAGGATGCTTGAGAGGATAAGGCTAGTCTGGCTTGTTCGTCATACTGCAACGCTGCATCTGATATGGTATATCCCTTCTCACCAAAGTATGAGAGGGGTAAACCGCCGCAGATGAAGATGGCAAACTTGAAAGGCTGCTGTCTGTGTCTCAATGCTGTCTTGACTTCAGTCCTTTTAACACCAGCCTGTATCTCAAGCATCAAAGTAGCAGCCAAAGCACAACCCTGCGAGAAAGCCAGAACACCATCATAAGGGCCTTGTCTCTCTATCACTTCGAGCAGCCAAGCATGAGCAGCGCGAAGGTTGTCCATATCAGCCGATTGATAAAATGACCAGAAAGGGCCCTTGAAGAACTGATCTATCGACGGTGCAGGATCCGCAACAAGTGGTCCATCGACAAAGTCAAAGACCAGGTGTGTTTCTGGCTCTAGAACGTGTATACGTCGTCGGAAAGCCGCTGGTTCTGTATCAGCAAAGAACGAGGCTGACTAGGAAGACCTTACCCGTTTGCGTTTCTAGTATACTTGCACTTGTGCCTTTTCCATGTAGACAGAGGATTTTCATAGTGACTCCGAAGGATCAACTGCCCAAAAGTGCTTTGCAGACGATTCTATTCTGCTTTATAAACTTCGGATGATTAATATAAAATGTCCCGAAAATGCCAAGAAGACATCTCGGTCACCGAGACTATCCCACTTTCTTATCTTTGAGGACGGGGTCCTGTAACCTATCGAGTGGTCGGGCGCGTATGGTAATCGTCTGCGACAACTGTTAGCTGCAGCAAAAGCACTAGATCAAAGGCTGGCAGCTCGCGTTGGCTACTCCAAAGCGAAAGATGATACAATTCTGGTCGGATAAGAGTCGACGTACAATCTAGAGCATGTTGCTTTATTTCTGCATTCGCTGCGAGAGCTCAGGGTGTAGATTAAATTCTCTGACAGGCGGCGAAGAGAGGAAGAAAAAGAAGAAAGTGATCATTACCATCATGTTATACAAGCATTTTCCCAGAACACCCCTTGTTTGTGCCCCCCGTCATTACAACTGTGTTTATGACCTCGAAAGCGAGTCCTTCTTTGCAGCAATCAGACTCAAAACGTCCATGTCTTGTATCGCGTAGACGCATCCTTGACAGCATACCTTTTCACTTCGTCCGATCGCAAAGTCTAGATAACGCGTCTTGGACTAGCAGTTTCCTCAACATGCTTATTCCTGGTAGCCAACAAGGGCGTTCTTTCACTGTCACCTTCAGTCTCCCCATTCGCAGGAGCAGCAAAGCTGTTCCAAGCCTGCAGTTGGGGTCTCAGCGCTCTTGTACTGGGGGACTCAGAAACATCTCTTCTGGTAGAAGAGGCAGTTGCGGAAGTAGCGTCTGCACGGCGAGCTTTGCGGTTATCACGGATCATGTAGATGATGGCGGTGATAATGAGGGTAAGTTGCATTATTCCGACCAGCACGTAGACGATCCAGACGGACCAGCCAGAGAGACCGAGGCGGATGATCATATTGATGCCGAAGATCCATGTGTACTGCAGATAACAAGTTAGTTCTGCAAAAAAAATAAAAAAATCCCTAGTCGACCAAAACATGGACAAAAGACTTACAGGCGCACCCATACAAATACTCGCTAGACTCAAACTTCCAAGATGGCCAAGGTGAATAGTGGTCCACACCTGGGGCACCCACTGCACGCAAGCAAAGCAAGCAACAGCAATCCCCAACACATTAGCCCACTCCTGGGAGTACCAGGGGAAGCGGTTCAAGATGACAGCGCTGATAAGCATAATAGCAAATGCAAAAGCAACCACGATGATCAGAAGACGAATAGCGCGGCGAGCACGGCGGAAAGTGCGGTCTGGAGATGACAAAGAGCGGCGGCGACCATGAAGTTCGGCATCTGCTTCTTCCTCTGAGAAGTAGACGTAGAGGAACATGCTGTGTGATTGATCAATACCAATGTTTTATGATTTGCCGAGAACTTCTTGTTTAGACAAAGAATGAATGTTCGAAACTTACATGCACCAGAACAAAGATACACCACTGACGACTTGGAAGATTCCCAACAGACGAGAGATACATCCGAAGCGTGTGTAATGTCTACAGCAAGCAATATCTGTCTGGCTGGAAGGCAAGACCATGATATTGGCCACAGCACATGTTCCGGAAAGGGAGCCTAGAAGAATGTACAGAGTCGAGAGGCCTTCTGCCGACTTGCGACCAATGATGCGCGCAAACTGAGGAATGTAGGAAACCAAGAGCCATCCTAGGAGTGCGCTGTTGTAAAGATCTCTATGTCAGTGATTGCTCGTTTATGAGAATTGAAAGCGAAGACAATGAATGTTTCTCAGGCGCGAAGAGAAGATCATCTAAATACTTACCATGATATGGCAAACTGTCCTGTGGAAGGCTCAGACAACTTCTTGCATTTGTCCTGTGTGACGGATGACATGATATCCATTGTGAAGACCGTTTTCTGTACCTGCGTTTACAGTCGATAATGCAGGGTCAAAGAGAGATAAGAAGGTCAAAAAAGGTCCCGAAGGCGACAAAGCTATAAATGGCCCGTCTCCGTCGCAATAAACAAATCTCCAAGCCGGGTCACAGGAAAGGCTCCGTTTGACGGTAAACGAAAGGGCAACGTTCAAGGGGCCGCCTGATGCAAAAACTCGTATAGAAGAGAGTTATTCAAGCAGAACTTTCAAGAGTCAGGACAAGGGAATAGAAGAAATCTCGACCATACGGTTGCGAGCAAAACGCAACATGCTCGAGGTTTGACCGTGGCTAGTCGAGTCATTCCAACGTCATGTACGACCTGAAACGCCGTATGTACGGAAGAAAAAAGTTGGCCTGACGAATCTGATTTGGTCATTTGTGCAAGCCTCAGAATTGCGATCAACCAGGTCAGTTGCGTGGGAGACAAACACGTTGGTAGATGTGCGGATCATGAGTGGTTTGTTTTGCCAAAAAAGCCCTCTCTCTAACAATGAGGTGAGAGATTTAACTAAAGGGGTAATGATTCGCGTCAATCCTTTGCCTGCTTCCCCGTGCTCGCTTATGCCGGCTCGGAAGATCTTCCCGCGAACCCTGTGACTTGTCCGACAGTTCGAGACCGAAGGGGACCCTTGTTTTTCATCTCAATAATAAGGCTCACAACTGTTTTGTCATGTCAGAAAAGTCTCCCTTCTGTTTTTGTTATGAAAGAGTAACCAGACCAGCCCTCTTGTGTTTGCCGAGTTTATCCTCCCCCTGTGCAAAAGACTGTCACTTCTCTTTCGGACTCCCTTCCCACGCGTGACGTATAGTGATGTTTCAGGCTACAAAAATGCACAATACCTTCTAGAAGTGGTTGCTATCCACAGAGAGACTATTCTTTCAAGGTGTTTATGTGGCCATACTCTCCATTCGAACACTACTGTGCATTTTAATGGCTACACTGTAACTGTCTTTCGCACATGGGGAGGATCCTTGAGTTTCAATTCGAACCGTTCATGGAAAATCTTGTTGCTAGACTATTGACCATAAACCTTGATACAGTCCTTGATATCCCGGAACGTCTTTTCCTTGTCGACTAGAGGACCTGACAACGGCTTTCCAAACACAAGTTGAGATTTTGCTTGCCACGTTTCTGGGATATTCCACTGTGCGTACATCTCCTCGTGCATCATGCCCTGGTAGTGCTGAAGATTGCAACCAAGACCTTCGGCTTCGAGAGCTGTCCAGACTGTGATTTTCGAATTAGATAGTGATTTTTGCGGGCCAGGAGATGAAGTGACTTACCGACGTATTGATGCATTCCGCTGCTGTGATCGTACCCTATAAGACTAGATTAGCATCTTTGACTTGGCGAAGACAAATCGAAAGAAACGTACATTCAGGATTCTCCTCAGACATCTTCGCAAATCGAGGGTTAAGTTCCTTGACCGAGTCTACATCCTCAAAGAACAAGACCTAAAGATTCAGTCAGCGCAACGAAACAGACATAACGATTGACAGAAAAAATTCACAGTGCCGTATGCGCCGCGAAAGCCCTGAACTTTGGGAATGAGGATATCTACAGCCATAGGCATGCAACTCTGGATGGCTGCAGCACCCATGTCCCAGAGTTTATCGTGGTCGTCTCCAAAGAGTATGATGCATCGGCAAGAGCGTGCATTGAACGGCGAGGGTGCATAACGAATCGCGTGTTCGACGATGGAGATGATACGGCCATTCGATATGGGAGATTCTTTGCTGAGGGAATAGAGGGAGCGACGAGCTTTGGTGGCCTCAAGGAAGGATGTCTTGTCAGCCATATTGTGCGGTCGTTAGTGGTGAAATTGTCAGATATCTAGTAAAGAGGCCGAGGACTGTAGCGAGCGGGTTCACATTGTCTGGTCGAGGACATTAGCGCAGATATATGTTGCATGGATCAGTAAATTATTCTTTTTGGTTGGTATGTCGGAAGTTGGAAGCGCCGCTCGGAATGCAGGCTTGTATCGTTATCTGGAAGGATTCGCTCCTCATCGAAGTGTGGCTGACTAGAACCAATACCTGTTTGCCATCAAAACCAGCAGGCTGACATTTGATGACTCACTGGTTAGAACAATCGGTGCAAGAAGTCCCGATGTCCGGCTGGACAGTGGAGTCTGAAACCTCATACCATGAAATTACTGCATTCATTGTCCTTTGGTATCAATATCTATCTAGTCGCCCCTTGCATATCCTTGCGCCCGTCCCAATTCTGTCACAGAGCCATCCGCTCTCTGATTGGGCATCGCCATCTTTAAAAACGTAGTGAAATTCCGAAGATACTACTAATCATGCCTTACTGTCGTACCTTCAAGGTTGAAGAATGAAGGTGTGGGGAAGATGTTGTCTTTGTTCGTCGCTACTGGTCTACAGCTTGCTCTTGTACAAGTGGATAACATGAGGGTTGCAGTAGGACAGCAGACCCTGTGTGCCCCACTCACCACCGATGCCGCTCTCCTTGTGGCCTCCAAAGATACTAAAGACAAGTCAGTGTGTTGATCAAGAAAGCGCAAGACAGACATGGGCAACTTACGCTTGAGGAGTGGGCTTCTCAAATGAGTTGATGAACACACTGCCGGCCTCCAGACGGAGAGCGATACGCTCAGCAGCCTTCTCATCCTTGCTCCAGACGCAAGCACCAAGACCAGAGTTGGTGCTGTTGGCACGCTTGATGACCTCTTCTTCGTCAGAGTAAGGCTGAACAGGGAGAATCAAACCGAATTGCTCCTCCTGAATGATCTTGCTGTCGTTGGGAGGGTTGTCAATAATAGCTGGTTGAATCCAGAAACCCTTCTTCTCCTCAACATCGCCAGTACCGGTGATGAAGTTGTAGCCCTTGTCTTTGCTGTCCTGGAAGAAAGTCTTGACCTTCTCATACTAATCATTTTATCTTCAGAGGGAATCGACAGAATTTTTTGCGTTCTGGAAACTTACCTGCATCTGGTTCTGGGTAGGGCCCAGCATGACACCCTTCTCGTCGGGTGAACCAACCTTCAGAGTAGCAGCAACCTTGGCCATTGCATCGACCATAGGTCTGTAGATCTTCTCGTGGATGTAGATACGCTTGGTGGCAACGCAGACCTGGTAGTGAGATCAGCATCTGAGAATCTCGTTAGGACCTGACCAACATACCTGGCCACTGTTCTGGAAGGCTCCCATAACAAGCTGTGGAGCAGTAGCCTCGATATCAACATCTTCTCTGACGATACTGGCGTCATTGCCACCTAGCTCGAGGGTGACGCGCTTGAGGGTCTTGCTGCAAGCAGCCATGATCTTCTTTCCGGTAGCGGTACTGCCAGTGAAACTGATCTTTGCAATGCCAGGGTGCTCAGTGAACATGGGACCAAGCTTGTCATCGCCACCAAGGACCTGAACAACTCCAGGAGGGAAAATGGTCTGAGCCAGCTCAATTGCCTTCAGCGAAGTGTAAGGAGTGAAAGGCGAGGGCTTGACGATGATGGTACATCCAGTAAGCAGAGCGGGACAAATCTTGCCGAAAGAAAGAATCAGAGGGAACTATCAACAACCTGTCAGTACCACGTTCTATTTTAACGAGATTGGGGAACAATCACTTACGTTCCAGGGGCAGATGGCACCAACAACACCCAAGGGCATGTATCTCGTTGTCAAGATCTTCTCATCATCCTCGACTCGTTCTTCAGGGATGTTCAGGGAAACATGATGGTCGATAAATGCACAAACACCGCCAACTTCCATAGCGGCGAATTGTCTGGGTTTTCCGGTCTCCTTGCACAACAGGGTGGTGAATTCTTCTTGGTAACCGCTCCAGAGGTCGCGGAAGTTCTTCAAGAGTTCCTTGCGTTCTTCAATGGGCTTGCGGCTCCATGACTCGAAAGCCTTCTGTGCTGCAGCGACGGCCTCGTCGACATCTGACTGGTTGGCAATTGGCACATTCCAGAGCTTCTCGCCAGTTGCTGGATTTACGCCTTGGTGATAGTTGTCTGATTTTGTGCGTGCTTCGCCATTGATGACGTTGGCGAAGTTTTCGTCGAACGAAATTCTTGAGGTTTTGCCGGGCGACATGGTGAATGATGGTATCCTGGATTATGGTCTAGAAAGGGCGAAGTAGGTATGCTGGAGACCGAGGGCAGGAAACGGCCTGACTTTATAGTCAATTGATTAACGATAATAGTGCTCATATACCTAGCTTGCGGGTCTAGGGAACCGAGGGTAGACGACTAGCGCGGTATCAGACCATCAAAGTTATCAGTCCCAAGACTTCCAAGTGTCAAAAGCTCCGCTCCACGAATCCTTCCGCACTCTTTTTTTCTTGTGAACAAGGGGCCGTTGAAGCCACGCCACCACAGCGTCGGTATCAATTCATAGAAAAAGAGCATGCTCTGACTCAACTCTGCTGCACACCGCTTTTCTGACACGGTGTTTGTGCATGTCAACGAAATTCACGCGTGACAAAGAAATGATCCCACAGGAAGGTCGATCAAGGAGACGACTCCACGAACCCCGCATCCTCGGTCTCCGCATGGCGGGGTATTAAACCTTACATCTGCCAGAATGTCCTTCTTCATCTGCCGCGCATGGTGCTGCGTCTTGCAGAAAGGGTCTGGGGTTATCGGATCTGTATTCTGCCGTGGATCCACATCAGCCTCCAGGACATACCGCTTCGAGAAGTGTTATGTGCGAAGGCCAAGCGGCCATTACATGAATGGAATGAATCGCAGGTGGACGAAATCTAGCCCTATCCGCTCACCACGTAATTGCGAGAGCAGAGTTTGTGTTGGATAGAGATGGTGAGATGGGTGGGAATTAGTTAATTCGTGAATCTGACATAAGGGTAACGCTAAAAGAACATGAAGTAACACATAAGACAAAAGCATGCCAGGGTATCGTTGATAGAAAGGAAAGCTTTCAGAAGTAGTTTTTGTACTCGCAGAGGCATTCATCCTCAGCTGGCTGAGCAGTGAATGCGTCAGTGATTTGGGCGCCAATAACGCCATTGGTCGTGTAATAGCACGCTGGTGTGTTCTGACCACCAGGGCTTACCAACTCGACTTGAACAGCGTACGGCCAGAGGGTGTAACTCGCATTATTACCAGTGAAGGTGTATTGTTGAGCAAAGGTATTGTCAAGGTGAAGGGTTCCGATGACTTGAGTCTGATTGAAGAAGCAGGCAGTGGCCCGGCCGTCTGCAGTTATGTTGGCAGCTGGGATGATCTTCTGAGAAATGTTGGCAGCAAAAGTATAGCGTGGCGATGTGTCGTTGATAAAGGTCAAAGGAGCCGAATCGAAGGCAATGCTGAATGGGTTGTTGGAGGCGGAGATGGTCATGTTCGCAGCAACACCTTGGGCGGATGTGGTCATGTCACTGCTATTGGTGGCATACAAGGCAGATGTGTTGGATAAAATCCAGTTGAAAGTAGCCAGAGAAGAAGCAGGTGACTGGTCGAAGGTAGGGCCTGGGAAGCATCGCCAGGTATCGGGGTCTGAAGTGCAGTTGGTTTGAACCATGCGCAAGGCCGTCACAAGACTGTACTCGCCCACAGGGTATGCCGGTTGGGATGTGTCTGGTTCTCCCGGGTGTGCTCCAGCATGGCCATTGTTTCCTCCTCCATTTCGTGTCAAGCCTACACCCAGACCGATTCCAAGGCCAATGACAATCAATGCAGCCAGCACCAGAAATCCGATTCTTTTGCATCCTCCTCTTTGGCGCACGACAGGACCAATCGCGACAAGCTTGTTCCCTTCTAGGCCGTCCGGGTTCAAGACGTATGGCGGTGGCATAGTATCATGACTAGTCCGTGGGATGGTTCTGGCGAGGTGAGTGCTGTCGCTCCATCGGCTAGTCAATCTCGGTGATGGCGACGATATGGAATGCGAAGACGGGGCTCTTTCGGAGACGACGGCAGAGAGTCGCTGGCCTGCGCGAGTTGAAATGCGACGAGGAGGCGGCGACTGCAGTGCTGAGGAAGGATTGGGTGACCAGGCGGCACCGCGAAGGACGTCCATGGCGATTATGCTAACAAAGCCGTTGCATCGTTTGCTGCATGTCTCGAAGGAAGGATGGTCAGGTTCGAGCCAACGCCTTTCTCACGAAAGTCATCCGCCGTACGGAAAGCATCTCGTTCAGATAGGAGCCTCGATCCAAATTTGGCCTGGCCCATGGGTTCAACGGGTTTGGTTCAGTGACCTACCGCTCTAGCGTACTGTACTTCGCTCAGCTTCGCGAAACCTTCTTGAGCCTATCGAACGCAAATTCCTTCAGCTGAGTTCAGCATCGCCATCTATTTTTAAAGGCCGCGACTGTGAACGGCACGAAAGCACATTCAAGCACGATCTCGATCAAAGTCAAGGAGGTGACATACAACACTGTCTGCTGCTACTGCGAGTAGACAAGATTCGTTGCTATTGGCCAAGATATCATGTGCTTCAAAGCCCGCATGGTGCTAGCTTCTCTGGCTCCTGAATCCTTCGGACCCTACAGGAACGCCTTGTCCCACTCCATCCTCTACTCACCTTCTCTCGCACTGCCTATTCACACAAAATCAAGAGTCCTGCCCCAGGTAGTAGTACTTCGTCCTCCAGAGTCTATCACTAGGCGCAGGAATGGCCTCCCTCCCACCTCGCCCTATAGAGACTCTCTTCATCCATGGGTTATCGGCGCTCTGGGATATTCCGAGCTTGGCATATCACCTCAAATCGAGCGACAACCATCTTCAACTAACTTGACTTCCTATCAACATCTCATACCAAGACTCTCATCAACGACAGATAGGTAGAAGTTTCTCTCATGTCTCCATTTCCTCTTAGTCACTGCGCAGAAAGAAAAATCACTATCAAAGCACGATCAAGTGCTTCAAATACATATTGTTCATAACCCCTTTCTCCCGCTGAATCACGAATCCGCGGTCACTCTGCCCTCATATTGTTTGCACTGTGGCTTGGGATTGCCTTCACTGTGCTCGCATTCTAGTTTTGTTCTGCTGTGAGCGAACTTGAACTTGCCTTCACCGTGCGCCTTCACTGTTCGAAAGTCGTCCATCCTCACTCCTGTCTTGGCGCTCACGCACGGACTGTTTAAAAGTCCGTGCACATTGAATCCGAACTCCGAACTTTATCCGCCAACATGGCTACCATCATCGACTGGAACCAGTACACGTCCGACGGAGATCCTGTGAAGTGCTTCAATAGATCTTCTACTCGCCTCCCTGCCTATTTGGAGAAGCTTCACATTCCGGTCAACAAGGACGAGGACATCAAGCACAACTTTGGTAAGTTAAGTGTACCTCCCTGCTACAGCAAAGAGCGAATCATCTACTATAAAAATGCACAATGCTATCAGAAAACAAGATCGCCGTCCACTGAGACGCGATGACTTCTAGACTTTCTGCGGACATGGCTTTGTTTCCGAAAATATTGTGCATTTTTATAGCTATAAGCATCATATACTTCAGCACGCGGGGAGGGACATGTTTGCTCGATCCTTACTGACCTCAGGCAGGCCCTGCAGGCGTTTCCTTCGACAGACTGCCTCCCGGCTACGCACTCGACACAAGAGATCGTGCAACCGCCACCAGCGGGCAAAAGTTATACGATAACTACGTATACGGCCACCCCAAGGGTCATTTCCGCACGATCGCTTCGTTTGCCGATCACGTTGTGTCAATTCTCTTGAATAACACTCAGGGGTGCCAGTGCGAAGTTTGCAAGCCATCCCAGCGTAGACCAAAGAAAGCCAAGGCCACTCACCAAGCCACCACGACCAATACGCCTACTAACAACAATAACAACAACACTTACAGCTACAACACAGCGTCCTCTTCTCCCATGATGGATGTCGATGATATCCAGCCCCCTGTCAACACTGGCGTTGATGGGGATGGCACTCCCAACGTCTTTGATGGACTCATGCGCAAGGCCAAGCAAGGACAACACCTGAGCGTGGCTATAACAGAGCCCCTCTCCATAGAATGGCTGGTCGAACAAGATCTCGCAAACCTCCCCGCCTATCTCAACTCACTCAAAACCTCTACGCGCTGGTACCCTCGTCTCGGCGAACTCGTCCTCGTCGCGTGCAACCTCAAGGACGGCCAACTGATCAAGTTCGATGCCAACGCAGGCATCTACAAGATCCAGGATTCCAAGTTTGGCTGGGTCGGTCTGCCTGTCTGGGAAGCCGGCGTTGTCACTCAGATCACCAAAAACACCATAGCTGCTGGTCTCTTGGGCCAGAAGCATAACACCGAAGGCTCAGATGAGGATGTCTTCCGCGTTGAACCCATGCCTGAGATTGGCAACCCTGACAAGCCCTGGTCGACTCGCTACAAGACCGTTCATCTTCTCAACATGCGTCCCTTCTCTCTCTGGCAAGAGCTCATGAACGGTGCCGATGTCAGCAGCTCCAGTGAATTTCACCCCACTGTGCGCCATGCTTTGACTACCATGTCTTCCATATCTGTCGTTGGACGCTACCACTTCAGCTCCAATGGAAAGGAAGCTCGTGTCTACTGCAAGGGCCTATACGTTGGTGCCGAGTTCTTTGTCGCTGGCGACCTCGTTCGCTTCTCTTCACCCATTCACAACAACAGCTTTGGCAAGGATGTCGTTCAAATCAAACACATCTGCGTCAGCTATAACCTCGAGCGCGAGCCCTTTTCACCTAGCAGCGTTCACATCGAAGGTGTTGCTTACACCACCGACCCCCAGCACGCTTCTGGCCAGTACCAGCGCCCCATCCCCTTCGAGTCGCTGCCCTTCCCCAGCATGCGCGGCTACGGACTGTGGTACAAGATGGGAGAAGGTGACACTCTGATCCGCATTCCATACACCAAGCTTCTCACTCGCCTCGTGGAAGACAAGTACATGAAGGGCATGATCAGCAAGCCCTGTTTTGTCAGATCCGCCGTCGGTGGTGCTGAGCATCTGAACTTGAGCGGATACATCATCGACATTACTCACGGCATTGAGGGTGTTCGCGTCGCTCGCGAGTACTCGACTCAGCACGATACTCGCATCAAGGAAGGACAGACCTGGTACCTTGGTGAGAACCGTGTTGACCAGCTCGACCTCACCCAGATTAACGGTCAGGATGTTGGTTACAAGGCTCGCTTTGGCTTCGAGTCCACTCCTGCTCCTCTTCAAGCAGCTCATCTCAAGGCCATGTTCCGTGCTCGTTCCGCTCGTCAGAAGGGTCCCAAGTTTGGCAACACCTACTCGGCTCCCTCGATCAACAGATCCTATGGCATGCTTGCCAGTAGCATGAACGCCATCCAAGACGCCGTTACCCACGAGAGCGCCGACGACGAGCATTTCAGAGACGACTTCAACGAGAGAGCCATTAGCAAGTTCAACAGCAAGTTCAGCGAAGAGGCCATTCAGCGCATCAGCACAGCCGACTATGAAGCATTTATCTCGTAGGACGAGAATGATGAAAACCTCGACGAGCAGGCTAGGGATGCTGCCAGGGTTGAGAGAGAGGTCAATGAGGAGTTGGCCCAGTACATGGACTTGTCTTGAAGGACACAACACGACGGAGAAAACACTGAGAGCGGTACTTGGATCGACCTCCAAATCCAGGACACCCTTTCGACTATTTGGACATGGTTTCATCTAGGATTGTAAGATAGAATATTAGGAGAGACATCAGAGAGATGAGCTGCAAAATGGCAGTTTCAACAATGGAACCAAGATCAATAAGGTCAGGTCTAAGGACAAAAGTTGTACAGAAAAGGAAATGGATATGCATTGAACTCCAACTTCTTGCCAACAGACTCCAGTGGACATTGCACTGATCTCAATAGTATTGTGTATTTTTGTAGCTATGAATCTGACCTTATTGCTGAGTTGAGAGCTATCTTTATACACTGTGATCCTGTGGTCGTCGGTGCGATGACTGTTATCGACGTTATAGGTACCTGGTGTTCGAGGTTCCTGGCCTTAGCGGACATCACCCTAACTTCAATACTACTGTGCCGTTGCTATACCTGTGTTTCTGACCTCATTGCTGAGTTGAAAGCTGTTCCTCTTGTACCGTGACCTTGTGATTGTCTTGCGATGAGTGTACCAGATGCTCGATTTTGAAGTAGGAAGGAGAAAGTAGAAGTGGTCGGAGGATTGGGGAAGGAACCATGACAACGCTGATTGGCGGGTCGGATGTCGGCAGGGCTGGACAAGGAAAGCAGCAGCGCGACAAAAGTTCAAAACAATCTAACAAGGTGCATCATCGCAACACCTTGACGACGTGCATCTCGATATCACAGTACGCAGAGACACAACTGGGCACATGTCCATCTAAGACTACAAGACGCGATCTGCGACACGCGACTGCAACTCGGACTGGAAGACTTTCACTAAGCTGGTTCGGACACGGACACGAGACATCGCCATCACAGGCAGAACAAAGCCATGTCAAAACGCGTAGCAGACGGACAAGGTGGATCAGAAAGATACGGCGGTATGGAGGATCCCCGCGATACAGCAATGGACCCACCGCGCAAGGCCACAGCTGCTCAGTTGGCAAAGCGCAGGTAAGTGAAGCTGCGACAACTGACACAGTGACCAACCAGTGACTGACTCTTTGTTTGTCCAGCATCAAACCCCTCAAGGGACGTCCCGGCGCATCCAGATCTGCTTCCCCCTCCAAGGCCACTCCTTCACCTGGCTTCCCTAATCCCTTCGGCGGCGCAGACAGCAACCCTTTTGCACAAAGCGCTCCCGCTCCACCAGCTGCTGCCAGCTTCAACTTCGGCCAGACCACTGCCCAACCACAGAGCAATCCCTTCGGGAACATGTCAACCTCACAGAGCTTCCCGCCGAATGCTCCTGCAAACAACAGCACTTTCTCCTTCGGCCAGTCACAGCCTTCCAGCGCTTCTGCCTTTGCCCCTCCCCAGGCTTCCGGCTTCAACTTCGGTGCATCAACTCCCTCTGGCACATCCTTCAGCTTCGGCGCCTCACCTGCCAAGCCGTCACAACAGAACGGGGACGCCAACAAGGCTCCTTCATTCACATTCGGCTCGACACCTGCCTCGCCCGGTCCTTCGGCTCCTGCATCCCCTGCACCTGCCTTCAATCCCTTCTCCAGCATGTCCGGTCCCTCATTTGGCAGCACTGAGCAACCCATCAGTGCAGCTGAGATCGGCGAGATTGAAGCCGCCGGTCCTCGCCTGGCCCAGGAGGGCAAGCTTGACCAGCTCGCTAACATCGTGCGTCATAGCGACCCTAAGTACAAGGTATCTTGATTAGTTGGCGCTCGACACAATTCTTGTTCGCTAACTCTGGCATAGGATGCCAACCTTGGCGGTCTCAACCTATCAACCCTCCCACCTGCAGTGCAAAGGAAGCTGCTCGACTTTGTGCGCAACAAGCCCGAAACAGTGAGTTTGACATCGATTGCTTCTTTCGATATGTCTCGTTACGCCAGCTCCAATGGAGCTGCTGATTCTCATGACGCCCCTTTGTTTGCCTCGCACATGCCCCAAACCTACACCCATCTTCCTGCTTTTAGCGACGAGTATTTCATGAAGGACGGCTTGATCGATGAGGTAAAGCTTGCCGAGGCAGCAGCAGATGCAAATATGCCCAGCTCGTGGCAGACTGGCATTGCTGCTCTGCAGTCACGCCTGGACAAGGAGAAGACTGGCATGAACCAGATCCACTCATACCAGTACTTTGCATCGTCGCAGCAGTCGCAAGATGGTCGCTCAGAACTCAGCTTCACGCCACCCACAGCAGAATCTTTCAATCCCAATGCCTTCGCCTATGCCCAGCCATTTCAACGATTCAACAGTGTTGAAGGTGGTCAGGCCCCCTTCGTAATGCACCCCAACGTCGAGCAAGACACTCAACATGACATGCTCGATGTATCCTTCTACCACAACTCGAACATGCAACTGCAACAAACCTTTACGCAGCCTTTTGCTAACACTGAACCCTACCAGACACAGCCCGAAGCTCCCAAGTCTTCCTTCTCCTTCTCGTCTACCGCACCCGCACCCGTTGCCTCGACATCTTTCAACTTCGGCGCATCCACCGCCCCTACTCCTCCATCAAGCCAATCCGAGGCCCAGTCGTCGCCTTTCAAGAGTTTCGGCGCAACTCCTGCTCCAGCATCACCTGCACCTACCTCTGGCTTCAAGTTCGGCAGTACTGCTGAACCATCCAACAAGGACGACGACACTCCGGCAACCACGTCGGCTTTCGGTGGTTTCGGTGCTCCAACTACCAAGAAGGACGAGACACCTGCAAAGGCTGCATCGACGGCATTCAACTTTGGAAGCCCTGCCGCCTCGCCTGCGCCCGCACCCTCGACTTCGTTCAACTTCGGCGCTTCGACAGCTACACCAGCTTCCCCAGCTCCGGCGTTCAACTTTGGTGCAGCTGCCGAGAAGAAGGATGAAGCACCTAAGCCGCCAGCAACCGCCTTCAACTTTGGCGCTTCCACAAGCTCTGCTGCTCCCCCATCGCCCAAGCCGGCTGAGAAGAAGCTTCCCTCCCCATCCTTCTCCTTTGGTGCACCTGCCGCTCCTAAGCCTGCAGAGGAAGTGTCCTACCCCAGCCTGAATGGCGCTTCTTCGCAAGAGTCGTCTGCCGCACCTAAATCTTCCTTCAACTTTGGTCAGCCCGCCGCTCCTGCTGCTTCATCGCCATTCAAGCCTGCCACTACACCTGCTGTATTGGAATCGCCTAAACCTCAGAACGCTGGTCTCGGCAACTCCATGTTTAGCTCGCCTGCTCAGCAGAAGCCCGCCGAATCTGCCTTCAAGGGCTTTGGCGCTTCTACCCCTGCTCCTCCTCAGCCGAGCGCACCAACGCCTTCTTTCAGTTTCGGATCGTCTGCACAAACTTCTGCTGCTCCTGCCAGAACTGAGCCTCGTGCAAGCAATGCGTTGTCGGCACCTACTGCTTCAGGTGTCGCAACTCCCCCAGCATCTCCTCAACTTCCACCTACCGAGATGGAGTCTGCTTTGCTCAAGCAACTCAACGAGTCTCTGCGCACTTACCTCACATCAGCTGATGCTTCGCTGGATTGGAGCGCTGTCATGCGCTTGTACCTTGAACAAGCTGCTGAGATTCGTTCCGATAACAGCGGAGCACCTTCCACGGCATCCATCACCAGTTCGAGCGAGCCCAAGTTGATCACTGCTCCATTGGCTGCTTCAAGCACTCGTGGCGAGAAGCGTGTCGCTGATGAGGAAGTTACGAAGGAGGACGACCACAGTAAGCGTGCCAAGCAGGCATCTACCCCCAGCAAGCCCACGTTCACCCAGTCCACCATGAACACCGCATCGCCTGATAGGCCTCTATCCAAAACTGCTTCTTTGTTCAGTGACATTTTGGACAAGCCCGAAACCCCCAAGTCGACAAATGTCTTCGCAACTTCCGCGGACGAGACCCCTGCCCCTCCCGCTACTGCTCCTCAAGTAAAGTCCAACCCCTTCGGCACTATTGCTCGCAACGTCTCTGCTACTCCTGCACCCAACACACAGAAGGCTAGCTTTGTTCCTCCTGGTGGAGCTCAAGTCTCGTCATCCAATGGTACCCCTGCACCATCGCTTTTCCAAATTCCCAAGTTTGGAAGCGGCTCCACTTCTTCAACTGCGGCCACATCTGGCTTCCAGGTTCCTAAGTTCGGCGGTGGCTCTTCTAGTACCACTACCCCTAGCTTCCTTGGCTCTTTCGGTCAGAAGGCTGCTGAGCAGGAGGCCAAGGAACGTGAGAAGCGCAAGGAAGAGGACATGGACTCTGACGAAGATGAGGAAGAGTGGGAGAGAAAGGATGCCGAGAAGCAGGCCCAGAAGAAGGCTGAGCTCTTGGCTGCCAGTCAGGCTCTGAAGTTCAGCTTTGACACTTCTAAGAAGCCCAGCAGCTCTGCATCGGCTGTCTTCTCATTCAGTGGCACACCCTCATCCACCACAAACGACTCTTCATCCTCCAACATCTTTGGCAACCTCTCTGGCAGCAAGCCTGATGACGAGGACGAGGACGGTGACACCGATGAGGATGAGGATGTTCATGCCGCTTTGACTAACGCAACCCCTGCTAAGCCTGCAGCCGGCAAGAGTCTCTTCGAACGTGTCTCTTTCGATGCTGATAAGGAGAAGACTTCTGACACACCTAGCGCTTCCTTCAAGTTCAGCTCTTTCGGCAGCTCAGGCGCTGCTGACAACACCTGGAAGGGCAGCGATCCTATCAAGTTTGGCGCTAGCACAGCTACTGCGGGTACTACCACTCCTGATGGATCACCTGCTAAGGCTCCTGCTCCCAAGTTCAACTTTGGTGCTGTCTCACAACCAGCTGAAAAGTCGTCTCCCTTCAGTGGAATGACCGCT
This sequence comes from Aureobasidium sp. EXF-12298, assembly GCA_024195555.1. Taxonomy (NCBI): domain Eukaryota; kingdom Fungi; phylum Ascomycota; class Dothideomycetes; order Dothideales; family Saccotheciaceae; genus Aureobasidium; species Aureobasidium sp. EXF-12298. Next base: position 115,633 of record SWBJ01000036.1, on the reverse strand, counting down.
GCTAAGCCATCATCATCTGGTAGTGTCTTTGATGCTGCAAAGCCTTCAGCACCTACCACCGGTTTCTCGTTCGGTGGTGCCGCTCCTTCCACTCTCGCACCTCCCTCGGGAACCTCTGTGTTTGCCTCAGCTGCTACTTCTCGCGCCACTACTCCTGGTGCCACTACTACAGATGCCGAAGGCAGTGCTGCCGAGTCGGAACCAAGCGATACTCCCAACGACGTACAAAAGGACTTGACCTCTCTTACCGCCGACGACATTGCCAAGTACGATCTCATCCACGAAGCACGCTGCAAAGTGACGAAACTCGTCAAGGGCGAAAATGACAAGGCCGGCTCCTGGGTCAGCCAAGGTGTTGGTCCCATCCGCGTCCTCGCCTCCAAGGAAAACTCCAAACCTCGCATTCTTATGCGCGCCGACCCCTCTGGCAAGGTTGGTTTGAACTTCAACGCCCTGCTCAACCCTGCATTGTACATGATCAAGGCTCCCAAGATGGTACAATTGAGTGTTCCCACAGAGGGCAAGAAGGTTGAGTCCTTCATGTGCATGTTCAAGGATGAGGCCAAGGCAAAGGAGTTCTTAGAGAAGCTCCACGGAGCCATTGCCAAAGCTCAAGGTTAGAAGCTTGAGAGGAAGGGACAGAAGCCGAGGTCGACATTGCGGGAAAGATTGCACCGCCGTAATTTGCGACACTGATGATTGAAGAATTTCTCACTATTCTCTTCATTCTTTTCTAGGCCTTTGGTTCGGAGGGCTTGTTTGTTGTTCACATGGGGTTTTGCTTTGATTTTTGGCAGCAAGGTTTAGGGTTGTGCAGGCGTTTTTTATCGCATTCTGGTTGTTTTTTCTGTCACTTTGAGGCCTTTGAGCTCTTCTTTTTCGATCATTCTCTGTGTGAGCGTGTCCATACTTTTCGTTTCGCAAGGCAAGCCACAGTTTACTGTATATCCTACGCGCAGAAAAGCACAATCATACGATGGTACTTCTCTTCCTTTGCCCTGCTTAATGATATCGTTCATCCCTTTTTGATCAATGCAGAACGTTACAAGTGGTATAACTCCTGGCTGGGTCCTTGTTGTCTTTCCTTTGCACCTACTCAGAACAACTACTTGATGCCGGGGTGTTTTCGAGAAGCAACGGCAATTCTGTTTTCTCTTGGTTTTTGGTAGGTGGGAAGCAGGCGATGCAAGCAACACAAGACGCTTGTATATAAGAGTACAATACAGCCACCTTTCAAGCGTAAGTGGATGGAACTTAAGGTGACCTGACCTTTCTTGATCATTCATGCACAATCAAACACGAATCTCTGAACTCGAGGAGAAGTTTTGTCTATCTTTGGTTTGGTTTCTCGGATGATCTGTAAGGGGGGTTTTGCGCAATGAGATGGGATGGGATGAGATGAGAGGAGATGGGATGAGATGGGATGAGGATGAGGGATATTATCATTTGTTCGGGGGTGATCTCGTATGCCTCGTAATCATGATTTTTCTGGCTTCTTGAGATCTTAGACATGAGTTTTAGCTTTGATCTTTGGATCTTGCACTCGGCAACTCGGGAAGTGAGATCTATGAGATCTGTGAGATCTATCTTTTCTTGGAGGTTTATTCTTATCGGTATACTTTGCTCCCTCCTGCCTTTGGGTTGCTTTTGGCTTATACGGTCTACGGGCATCTTCTAACTTTTGCAGCCAAACAACGGACGGGCGGATTTGCCAAACGTGTAGAACAGCTATGCTTGGCTTTGTTGATCACCTGGGCCACGTAATACTCTAAGACTTGCACCGTTATACAAAACCATGGACCGTGATGCGATGTTTTGCTCGCTCCTCATGCGTGCGAGAAAGGGTTTGTCGTATGGTCCGTATCTAGGTTATGTCACTTGCGCCGGGGAGGACCGGTGATGGGGCGGTGGTGATCTATAACGGCTTTTTCGCGGGTGATGCGGTGCGAGCGGTAATAATCGGAAGGAAGTTCCGGCACCGAGGGTATAGATCTTGTAGATCTATATTCCCGCAACGAGCTCTGTTTTGCTACAAGTCCAAAGTTATGTAGGTGTTTCAAAGAAGATCTTTAGATAGAGTTATAACGCTTTTTAGATAAAAATTATCCCTTTCTTTCTAGTTTTGGTAGAACTTTATGGTTAGAACGAACGGGGAACATCCGTAATGTCTCTCTAGTCTAGGAAAAAAACAGGGATCCGAGGGAAGAGGCACGGGTCTAAGAAGTAGATGTAGTAGGAGTAGGTAAGATGGAGCCGGAGATAAGTTGAGAAAAAAGGTTGGTAGGATACCCATGGCTTGACTCTATCATCAGGTGAAGGGGAAGGGAAAGGAGTCTTAACTGACTTTATCATAGGCCACGAAGATCCAGGGTTTGTAATGTGTTGCTAGAGGATCTTTGGATAATGAACCGAGTAGATGCAGCGAAGAGTATACGAAGAAAACCACGTTGTTTTGACCTGTGAGTTGTAATATCCGCAGTGGAAGCAAATGAAGAGAAACCCTTGAAGACAGAGAGAAGAGAAAAGACCCTACGTAAGACATGCACATCTTCGCAACGTGAGCGTAGTTCCAAGAAAATCGCAGAGAGAACCTTGGTGTAGAGAGCACCAGTCGATTGTTTCTCTGAAACGATTCTGTTTCAAGAGGTGTGCTTTGATTGGTGTGTTCGTTACCCCTACCTCTTCTTTGGAAGTACGACTATGTTAGCAAAGTATCTTGCTGCGTGCTTTGGTCGAGATCCCTGGATCTCCTACGGAGAGGCTCCCGACCCGCGACAACGAACGCGACATCGACATAGGTAGCTTGTCAAACTGTATACAGTACATGTGCACCCCATGACCATCGCGTTCGTTTAACCCCCTTGTCACTTGTCGCTTGTCGCGTGTCGCGCGATCGATATCAACAACCCCACAGATGTTCGTGTCGCCATCATGGGATTGCCAGATCTAGATGCATTTAGCGAAAGAGATGGGGATCACGAGATGGAGATTCAAATCAGCGTGGTGCAGGAACGACGCGAGCAAACAAAGCAGGGTTCGTGTGTTGTGCATATGTCGCGCGTATCAGATAAACAACACAACATATGCAGGGTCCTTGGCAACCCCACTGTCGTGGGTCGTGATTGAACGCATGCCGCTCGTGGCGTGCAGGAGATCTATGCACTATATCGATAGTCGGGTAGGCGAAGCAAGATGCGGGGTTCGGAGAAAAATTTCCTAGAACGGCAAGTGCGGCGGCGGAGAGGTGTCCGGGATGATGTCGCAAGAGTGTCAAGGCTCCACTCTGGCGGCAGGTGCCTTCAAACGAGGGTCACGGCACGCAAGCTTTTGGTGCACAGTTCGAACCTACCAACTCGTCTTCCTTGCCTGTTCAAGGTATAACTCAGCTAGAACAGTCTGTAGGAATGTAAGTTCCCAGCTGACAGAAGTCTTGCCAAGGTTATGGAGACACAAGCCCAGGCTTTGTGTTCGACTTATCGCTACTCGAGCACACTTGCGAAGGAGAACCGGCATCGCCACGCGTGAGCAAGACACGGCACTTTGACTCAGTCTCTATCTTAGCCGGCTCGACCAATATCGATGGCGGCAAGTAGAATCCGACACTGTCAACAGCAGCCGGCACCAAGTCTTGGTTCAAGACTCTTGGGTCTGCGATGCCCTAATCTAGATGGCTGTCGGAGCTGAATACCGGTGAACCCCTGCCGGTCGGTAGAGGCCAACCATTTGCCAAAAAGAAGGATTTTTGTACGGAGGAGCCGGCGAAGATTGACTCACAGATAAAGATTTCGGGACAGCCGACGGGGCGCGCTGGTGTCTAAGAGCACGACAAGAACTCTCGAGAAGGAGAACTTGGAACAAAAAAATGAGTCGCGCAGCCGGTGATGGTACGACGCTGACAGTTGACAAGCCTGCAACTTAGAGCCGCAGGGTTCGGAGGTCTGGACAGCCATGCACTGAGTTTTTGGGCGTCAGCTGAACTTGCAGCCACAGAAGATCCGTAGAAGTACTGTAACGGGGTTTACAAGGCTGGTCTTGAAGCCTTGGTTCGCACAACGGTTTGATCACAAGTCTTGCTGACATGAATTCTTGAACTGTGGACGCGGCCAAGGACAGTTGCCTGCTGAGTCAATGAATTCATCCTGAGAGCACTGTGACAGCAAGACTTCAACCGACATTTGATGTGCATGGTTTCTTCCGCGCGTAAGCAGACTGCAGCCGCGGAAGGATGCACAAAACGTTTTATAGGTTGGTGCCTCGAGAGTCGACGAAGCACTGCTGTGCTCACATCAAACAACCGAGGTATGTTTCACGATGCTGCCATGATCATCACGATGAATGTGTATGGTCAGGATTCAGATGGACAACCAAGCACAGGACAAACGTTTCCACGAGTTTGAAGGCTAGCGATTCGTACGCAAAGCGGGAAGCGGTGCAAGTCGAAGCGCTGTGCGGCGTAGAGTATCCATGGCCCTTGTGTTTCAAAACGCCCAGCAATAACCGTAGAAGGATTCCGAGTAGGGCACAGCAGAGCTTTGTCCGAGTATGTATCGCGAGAGTGATGGACTGTGAAACTCCAAAACCGAAATGTCTAACAATAGGACCGACAACAACAACAACAACAGGCAAGTCATAAGGAAATCCGAATACGAACTCTGTGCGTTGCACCGTCCGGACAGCAGGACAAGGAACGATTTACGAGGTCGCTTTGACTTTTGCAACGTCTTCTTGCAAGCAGGTGAACCACTCTTTGTTGTATAGTAAGGATGGACTCTTGAAGAGCAGCGCGTAGAGTTCCGTCCGAAATAAACAGGCTGACTTGTGGATAGTGGATACGGGCAAGTAGACCAAGGATTCGGACTCCGGTGCTGGAAGAAAACCGTTAAAAAGGACGACGCGCACAACTCGAAGTGGCTGGGGCTGTGCTGGCAACCCGTTTGACCCAGCAACGCTGGCGACTGTGCTGTACATCAGTGAGAAAATCACAGGCTTGTATGGTTGCGAAGAGATGCGACGAGCCACAGAAAAGATGGTGACGCGCGCATTTCCTTACTGGTATACAAAAGCATTGTGTGAAATTGGTATACAGGTCATGGTGGGGTCATGCATGAGATCTGCCAATGGCGGGGAATCGTGCAGAGTCAAAACTCGAAATACTCCGAACACAGCACGCGCTCGTCTCAGACTCTGAGGTCAAACACAATGGTTTGTACAATAGACAAAGCGCGACGCGAGAGCAGCTGTTCGAACCGAAGATAACACAACATCATCAACGTCTTGCGGGTCTGAATTCCTGGTGGCTTGCTGGCTTGCTGCTTGCCCTACGCCGGCGTAGATCTTTAACCCTTTGTTGAGATACCGCCAGCGCGAGACTCAAAAGGGTTCGAGTACCACACATGTGCATGAGAGCCGCTGAGAACACAACGGACAAGCTTGTGGGGCAGCAACTCCTCTGGGTTAAGACGAGATGTCCCAGGAGAATGGTCATGGCTGCGGTATCCTCACAGTGTTGAGAAGCGACTATCGAAATGCTCTGAAGCGGTACAAGTCAATGACAGAGTCATTCGTCAAAACTCTCAACAAACACTGGTAGCATTCATGCAGAGCTATTGCTTCAGTGGAGTCTCTCGTCTTGTTTTGGTTGTTTTGTTGATATTCAAGACTTGTGAAGAAGTGATTCGCGCGTGAGATCTCGGATCCCAGACTACTGGAGTTAATGTTCTCGATCTTGATCCGCCTTGTGAGTGATCCGCCTTACAAGGGATCTTGATATGTCGATCCGGCGAAATTGGTTGCGAGACAATAATGGTGAATTCTGTATGACCATACCAATTACTGGAGAAGCGTATCCCGTATGTAGCCCTGGTTGACGCAAAATCTGGAACATGTTTGAAGGTTACCAGACGACCAGTGAAGAAGATGGCACTCTCTGCGAACAGTCTCCAGACCCAAGGGAGTGGCTGCCGGCGCGGCCGACCTTTCGGGAAAGACCAAACGCTTGGATGACGCCAATTTGGGATGTAAAGTTCGGCAACACTTGTATAGAATCAGACGTCAGGTCGTAGGCGTCGCTCTTGTACTGCTTGGACCGGATTGGGTAAACGGAAGAAGGAGGCTTATAGTTGAGACATTCGAACGGTGATGTCGATCGCGAATACGGATTTACAACGAAGAATGTGTTCGTGTCTCGGGACTATAACATCGAGGAGGTGAACGACTGGAGGGGCAGCAGAGCAGACGATACAAAAGGTTAAGACATTTGCTGCAGGTACAGAAATCCCGCGCCCTCGGGAAATTAGATACTGGAAGCTTTTGTGCATCGATTCATGGACATCTGCTCCGTCTTCACTGAGTGGCCAGAAGATTGGGTCGAAATAGAGATCACCGGCCTAATTGGGAAGGCGGCACTGCAAGCGCTACTTGATGCGTCGCGATTATTATAGCATGTGATGATAGACTCTGAGGATTGTCATGAGCGCCAGAAATTAGCTCTGCGGATTGTCATGGACACTGCAGTAGTTGTACGTGCGCATAGGGCAGCGCCACGAGATTGTGCAGTCCTTGTTTGAGATTACCCAAAGCTTACGAGAAATTGATTCGGCTGAGCTGAACAGAGTTGGTTCATTATTGGGAAGGATTGTGATACATGCTCGTAAAGAACATCCCTGCGATATGCATGGCAGGGTATAGCTGTCGTAACAGGGAGCGAGTATGTTTACAAATCAGTGCAGACACGATACTATGACTCGTGGTGGCTTGGTTGCCTGGCCGGTATGAGTAGAGCTGGGTTGTAGACAAGTACCACGAGAAGAAGAGAGCCGAGGGCTTGCTGGCTTGCTACAGTGGTGGAAGACATGGAATGAGCAGGGTCAAGCTGATGATGGAAGATGGGCTTGAAGCTAGAAGCCACAATTTCGGCACGGGGTGCCAATATTGCGGAGTGGATTATGGACGGAAGGTGGACGCTGTTTTGATTCCTTCCCTTGGATTCTTTGAACTTTCTCCCTTGTCCATGATGGCAAAGCCAACGTCCCGCGGCATACGGCGCGGTATGGGTATCTATCGCAATCGATTGTGTCTTGTCTTAGGTTATCGTTGACGTCGGCGATCCCGTACGTCAGCATCAACGGCGCATGGGTGAGGAAGAGCGAAACCGCAGGGAAGAGGTGATCGAGCGACGTTGCGAAGCGTTGCAAAGCCGTTGCAGGATTTGCGGCTTCCAGCGTCTCGCGAATTTGGCAGCGTCGCACGGCACGCAACTGAGCTGACGGTGAATGGCCGAGCAAGCTGGACGTTGGCAAAAAGCCGTTGTTGTCCAGCTGTGCGACAACCGTCGAGATAGTGATACGACCAGCCCGCCGAACGTTGTTTCCCTCTGCCTTGCCTCTGCAATTCCTTCACGCGACCGTTGCTATCCCTCCAGCGGGGCCGGGTTGAGTGAAACCTCAACCAAAGACATTCTGAACGGCCTGCCGTAGTCCACTACTGTACGCCGTAATGTGAAGCAGCTTGTGTCACTTGGCCGCCGCAGAGGTTTGAGATGTTATATTAACAAGCTCCTTCTTCAGCCCGTGTCGACTAGAACAAACAGCTCAGCTCATATACGACCTCGTTCGCTGATCCCCCCAGGAATAGAGAGTCTTCTCATACACCAACACGACAGCCATCCTCCTCCGAACTTACACAGCACGGCGCCAACAGTCACACAAACGCTCTACTTGCATATTCCTGTCTTGAACCCCACTTCCCAGCCCCGCCCGTCACTGTTTACACTGTTGACGACCGCTCGACTTTGTCCAAACGGCATCTTTTTTTCACTGTGGGCTTTTTACTTGAAGGCGCCTCGTCCTCAATTCTTTCTCTCCAACCACCATTCCACATAACACTCGTTCACATCAGAAACATGGCTGGATCTCGTTCACCTAGAACCACTCGCTCCAAGACACGACGCTCCATCATGTCGTCGCAAAATTCAAACATCAAGACTTGGGCACGTCATCAGAAGCCTGTGCCTGCCCGCCTGACCAAGGACAAGGAGCAGACCAAGGCCATCCCTCAACCTGTCCTTTCTGTCCCTGCGTCACCCTACTACCACTCTGCTTTGATCCAAGCACAACTCACCAAATCTCACCAACAATCTCGTCTTGCTGCACCTGCTGCTCCTTCAAGGCACTCTAGCTCATCTTCCGAATCCTTCCGCTTCCTTGATCTTCCTGCTGAGATTCGTCTCATGATCTATGGCTACGCTGTGACTGAGCCCGAACCTCTTTACATCGACACTTTGGCTGCTCCTCCAGCCATCACTCGCGTATGCCGTCAGACCCGTCAAGAAGCATTACCCGTCTTCCTTGGCAGTAACTCCTTCATCACTCTCTTCAGCTCTGTTCCTGGCATTGATATCACCTGCCCTGAGCCTTGCTGCCTTACCAAGTACACCACTTCCTTCTCACCTGCTTCCGAGTCATGGCTCTCTACCCTGCCTCCTTCGCAACCTCTCATCCGCGACATGAGCTTCACTCTTCAGCCCTCCACATGGGACCCAGAGTCCGAGCTTTCAGCAGACTTCCGCATGATTGATGGAAAGCTTGCTCACGGTCCTGACTGCCCTTTCTGCATCAACGGCTCTTATGGCAATGTCACCCCTATCTCTCTTACCCACCCTGCTGTACCTGACAGCCTCAAACTTCTGATGAGCCATGCTCAACAGATTCATGACACTGAGCTCAACGCTGTCAACACTGTTTTGCAGTTTGGCAAAGGCCTCAGCCTCTACGATATCGTCGCCTTCACCAAGGCTTTCACCGGCCCCAGCGAAGTCATCACCGCCAGACAATGTGATCAACAACGTCTCGTCGAGCACTTCAAGGAGTCGCTCGAAGAGTGGGACGCTGCTAAGGGTGACACCAGATACGAGATTCAAGAAGATCTCAGACGTACCTCGGATGACCTCTGGTCAGAAAAGGAGAAGTGGTGTGGAGCCATGTAAACCCATCCATTGTTTTTCTTGCATATTGCTTTCTGTATAGCGCCGGATGGAGTCAAGGGCATTGGGATATTGGGATTGTTTTTTGGCCAATGGCTCACGATCAAGATGATGACGATGACTACGAACTTCCTTTCTTGTCAATATTAGACACATTTCACGAATCAAAACTTCTACACAACACTCACACTCTCATTCTCTCCACTTTCCGAACGTTTGCCTCTTCCTCATCGCCTCTCGCTTAACAACAAGTCCTCAGCCGAATGTCATCCGGACACAACAAGTACCAGCCTGAACCCTATTCTAGATCGGCAACACTGACCATCCGGAGATCCATCTTGACGCGTACTGCAGACTCGTCTCTCGTACGCCTGTGCACTGTGATCTTCTGCTAGGGCGGTGACGGTCTCCGTAATATCTAATAACGTGTAGCCAGACGGCAAGTGCCTGTCGTCCGCCTTTGGCTCGGCATGTCGGCACCTTCGACAGCTGTCAATGGTATGCATGAGAACGAACCTTACTCTGTTTTGACAATCAATGTATCCGCAGGAAAGGAAACTCTACTTTCACCATCATCACCGATTGCTGCTCAACCTCAACTCGTGCATACTTTGCGATCGCAGCGAAGGATTTCCATCTTTCTGGTTCGCGTTTTCAATACCATTCCCATGCATGTCTTAAGCACAGCCCAGTCGCGGCACGTCTTTTAGCGAAAGATCGACATGGCTTCCACTATTCTTCCAAGCACTCCAGAAGCTCTGTAAGGCTATACATGTTTCACTACATTACTCCGACAAACCAATAAGGCAAGTCATTGATCCACATTCGCTTCTTGACTCTTTCTCGCGTCGCAAACGTCTATCATGAGATCCCCAAAATCATAGCATTGAACGTGCATTTTAGGTTATGGGCATTGTGGGTTCTCCGCTTGTCCAACCACGAGTTTTCGACGTGTTATCGATATAACCGTTGTTCGTGTTTTTTGTTATCTTAATGCCAACTCTATGTTTATGCTTGATTGCGGGAAATCGATAAGGGCTGATCATGTGTGCACGTATTTTCTTTCGGTCTAGAAGATCACGATCTTATCACACGAGGGCTTCTACGTTCGAAAAATGCGATAGCGAATGTTTGTGGTTGATCTTTTCTGTCGAATTTCTGGAATGTTTCTCCTTGCTGATCTTTCTGTGTCGATCGCCGTTCGTACTCTGTTTGTAACTTGCTAACCTCAACAAGTTTTCCGTCTCGGGTTTTAAAAGTCTGTACAACTGAGCGGTAGACCGTAGGGACCAAAGTGTGCTGCTCTGAGAAATTCAATCGCATCAGACTCAAGCTTGCGATCATGTTCTCGAATTTCGGAATTGCTGGAAGGCAGTTGACAAATGTTCGTGTGATCGTTGAATACACACTCGGGGACTGTTACAAGCACGTCAAGTTCATGCTTGGTGACACAAGAACACAGAATCCGTCGTAATTGCCTTGTCATGGCCGTTGGCTGCCACTGACATTCGCCACCCGCCATGCTTCCGCTGACATCTCCTCTTGCCGCCACTGACACAATATGCAACTTCCTTAAATCTATACCCCGAATGTTTTGAAGTGTCTGTTCTTTGCTTTTACTCTCTGTGCTTCAAGCTGTTGGAGCTTCCAGAATAACTTAGGGCTCGCGCAATGGTGTTGTTGTTTTCGATGTTCTTACCGTCTCGCTATTCGACCGTTGGCCGCCCATTGCCGCCGCCGCCACTTACATCTTCCCTCTTGCCCTCTGGGAGGTGGCAATAATGCATGCATCGCAGTTGCACTCCGGTCGGAACTCTTCACTTTGCTAATGTTACTCCCGACTTGAGAGAAGGACCGACGTCATCTGTACACCGTGGCTCCAGAGTCGCTTTCAATGGTCATTAACTCTTTGCACACTCCGCTTCTGACTCGAATCGACAGCATTCATCGGATCGATCCAGAGTCTTCAGTGACGACACTTCTCGATTCTCTCATCAGACCTTTAAAACTCGGCTCTGTTGTTGTGGTCAGCCTTCGTGATATCCTTTCAGAAGCCGTCGGAATGATCACCTTCGACTGCGCTGCCGTCCAATCAACCCCTTCTGCGCCTTTCACTTCTCGATATCTACTTACAGATGCACTCTCCTGAAACATATTTCGCCGTACTCATAACCTGCCGCAAACACGTATTGCGACATCAAAAGCTTTGACACGGGGGCTCACAAAAAATCTCTGGTTCCATTTGACCATTTTGAGGTTGCACCTCTCAACCACTTCTTCCCAAACAATGGCCACACACAACTACTCTTCTGACTCAAGCCAGCTCATAACATGAAACTCAACTGTCAGCACGAACAACTCTTCTCCATACCTTTGGTAGGAAAAGGTCCGATTTCTGTCCTTTTACCCGGAAGACACAATAAGGCGTGTAACACGGCCCGAGTCGACCAAAAAAAACCATGCCGAGCCCGTTGAACATTATTCTTTGATACCCACCACTTCCTAACATGCCATCTTCGATTCATTCCAGCTTTCTTCTACCTTAATTCTCTGGACTTGGCGTTCGCTCAGGTGTTTCACTTTATTCACGCAAAAGGACCGACTTCTTTTGTTTATGTCGGGTAGGTGATATACTGTGTGGCTTTCACATGAACCGTTCGGCTGGGTGTTTGGCTGAAAGAGTAAGTGTTTTCTAATATCCGACCGTTGGCTGTGATTTCTCACAGCGCTGCTGGAGAAGGTCTGCTAGAACGCGTCTGTTGAGAAGCATCATAGCGTGCTAGTTATCTTACGTGGCTGGCCACGAGTAAAGCACGTGAGAGCCAAGGGCCTTCGAAGTGTTGAGGTATCTTCACATGCCAAAGGCAATTCCTGCGACTGATTTTGGCATCGCGCACGAACATGTCTGTGGTTTACATTCGCTAGTCTGTATGTCTGGCATTGGTTCGCTGTGGTTGTAAGTGTTGCTATGTCTTTGATGGTTTAGTAAACATAGAGAGCATTATCGAAGTATCCTTATGCCTAACCAGCTCCACTACCTCACGTCCAAAGAGCTATAACCACTAGTGATACCAAGTCATTTGCCCTATCCACAACCACCATTCAGTATATCGTGTATCATCGGCCCTCAAGGCTTCGATCGACTTTAAGATATATATCCATAGTCTGTGGGTTGCAATATTGGACTTGGCGAGCCAATAATCAAAACCTTGACATCATGACTACAAGGAGCATGCAACCTATTTGATACTCACACAACACAGAGAGGACAGCTCCAAAAGGTTACAAACGAGTCTTCAAGACAAATGATCAAGCCACTCACCGTCGTATCATGATTTCATGTTCGAAATATGTTGTTGAGGGTATGACCCTGTCTTGAACATCTAGACCAAGCAAAATATCAGAGCCACGAGATCATTGAGACCAGGCATACACAATTGCTCTTCACATTGACCAATGAGATAAATGGTGACCCAAGAAGTTTTCAATTGATATAACAGAATATCGATCATTAATACATATCCATATCTGTATACACAAAACGTACAAGCAAATATTCGGCCCCTTTGCAAACAAGCATCCATATATCATTCGAATCGTGTCTTTCCTACTCCGGTCTGACCAGGAAGGTCTTCTCACGCAGCAGTAGCAGCAGGTTTGCGAGTTTCCAACTTCCTCGGCGCTCTTTTGGTTGGCGCTGATGTTGCAGCTGCTGCTGGCTTGGATTGTGTACCACCACCACTGCTCTTTGCTGCGGTATTCAACTTCCTCGGCTTCTTTCTCTCGGCAGTGTTTGATGTTGTAGTGGCTTGAGCAGTAGCAGGCTTATTGGTAGTGGCTTGTTGTGGTTTCGCTGCTGGCTTTGCAGAGTTGGTGTTTGTGGTCGAGGGAGTCTGCTTTTGTGATGCTGACCTGGTGGTTGGGCCGGTGGATGTGCCATTGGTTTTGGGAGCTTGCTTTTGCTGTGAGGAATTTGTGTTTGTGTTGGCCGTCGGGGCTTGTTTGGGCTTTGGTGCCTCTTTTGGTTTGGAAGGCTGCTGTTGTGTGCTCGACGTCTTTTGCTGCTTTGGTGGCTGCTCGCTTTGCTTGGGCTGAGATTGACTCCGTTTCTTTGGTTGTTGAGGTGCTTGTTGCTTGGTATCGGCTTGAGCACCGCCTCCTCCGCCCATACCTAGAGATGCTCCTAGACCGCCGAGACCAACAGCAGAACCTGCTTGTGCCATGGAGGGCATATTGGGCATCGAGGGCATCGAAGGCATGCCGGGCAAGTAGCTGGTCATGTCCTTTGCTGACTGCGACCATGATGAGGGTGCCTTGTCGGGCATATCGTTCTTCATCTTTTCCAACTCTTCCTTGCTTGGTGCTTGTGTCTCTTTGGTCTGCATGACCATCTTGTCCAATGCCTTCTTTTGCGCTGGAGTCGACTTCCAATCAGGAAGAAAGTCACCAACGACACCTTGAACACCATGACTCGCCATTTCTCCCATGTCCCATATCTTGCCGTGCATGGCACCATAGACGGATCCAATACCACCACCGAGCAGGCCAGTGACTGTTGACACCGTTCCTCCCACTAAGGCTCCTGTAAGTTTTCCGAGAGTGACGCCAGGTTGCACACCCAATCCAGCACCAGCGGCGAGGCCTTGGAAAGCGCCACTTTGTGCGTACTTTGCAGCTTTACCGAAGGACTCGGCTTCGATCTCCTTATTGACAGCTTTCGCAAGAGTCGCTTCTCGTGCATCGGCATCACCAGCTGCCATGGCTGCCTGTCTCAATTCCCATGCCTTTTGCGTTGCTTGTAAAGCCATACTAGCCGAGACACCCGAGTTTTGTTTGATGTCATGTTCTGAGATGCCCTGCTGGCCATTGGCGCCATTGTTGTTGCTCATTGTCTTGTTCGATGCGTTTGCAGCTTTCGGTTTCGTTTTCTGTGTTGTCTGTTTCGGCGGCATGGTTTTTGTGCTGAAAAGGACGAGCTTTTTGTTCTCGATGTTAATATCGAGGATTGGTGATAGCTATGTAACTGTGAGAGCAGAGCAATATGCAGGGCTACGTCATCATCATCGCGTCGCTCGAGGCCGAGGAGGCCTGGAATACCTGTTTTAATCTACAACTGCGACAAACAAAGTTTCACAGCCACGCTGTGTGGGCACGAAGCAAAGTAACGCAGATCTAACACCGTAACTCCACTGTGTGAAGACATGATTGATGATTAGAAGGCATCTCTTGGCAAGTGCAGCCTACTCCCATGTTGATTGACGTCCGGAGGCTCGTCCGCAGAGCCTGCAAGAACGCGAGTAGAGAACTCATACAGGGATGTGTTGATGTGGTCACCAATGCGGTTTTAGAACATCAATTGACTCGCTACTGCCGAGTGGGGAAGTAGACATACAGTCGGCCGCAGCGCCGAGAAAGCAGTTCTCCGATGACGAATATCGCTCAAAGTAAAAGACTTACCTCGAGTTTGACCTTTTGTCTTTTTGAACCCATCACCAGCGCCACGAGAACACTTTTGGCACCTGCTGTTAGCAGTTCGCGATTCGCGAAGAATACCTCGCATCCGGGTAGGATCATTCAGCACGAGCTGTGCTCTTAGTAGCAGATATGAACATGGCACTGAATGCCTGTAATGTCTAGAATGGTAAGGTACAAGAAGGGATATCCACAACAAAAGAAAAAGAAAGCTATCAAGGTCGCTGCTAGTTTTGGAATGTAGATGACGAGAGATCAACAACACATTAACGTCGCTTTTCGGAGAACGAACAAGAAAGTCGCATGGAAGTTGTTTGTCGCAGTGGATGAAGTATCGAGGTGTCTGAAACAGGGCATCGAGCAGGGCGGGCTTGTATTGCGCATGGGCTGGGCACTAGCAGTGAAAGTCGCACATGGGCAAGCATATAGCTCACGGTCGTCGTCGCTCTCGGATGATGTCGTCAATGATCAAAGGCGGTCGCATATGGCCTGGTGTTAGTCGCATCGGGTATCAATCGTCCAGCATCGAACCACAATCATCAAAACATGAAAAGGAAAAAGTGTAATCTTTCATCAAGCCACCTTCGAGTGCCTCCTTGCCTCGGAAATACTGCGTCTGGTCTCGAGGGCGGTATCTTCATGGGTTGGGGGTCCCTGGTAGTTCTTTTTACCCCACACGAAGTACCATACACCTGCAATCAGAATGAAAGCGACGAAGACCACTGATGCGTAGTTCATGAGTGTGGCGGTGACAGGGATGGTGGTCGGCATGCAGAACAATGGCACAGCAAGACAGCTCCATGCGAGAGCGACGATGTTGCAGAACAGCCCGAGAGGCCCAAGAGCAAAGGGAGCACCCTCAACATGCTTGCGACCTGTGAAGACACTGGTAGCGATGGGAATGGCGTACGAGACAGTCAAGCAGATAACACCAACACCAGAGAAGGCATTGTATGCAGCGACGGATCCAAAGTAGATGACGCCAAGCAGAATCTGCACGATCATGCTGAGCAACATGGCGTTCAAAGGTACACCTTCAAGGGCAGTGGTGTTGTTGACCTGCTTCCACCACTTGCTACCAGGGATGGCACCGTCACGAGAGAAAGCCCAGACACAGCGAGATGCTGCGGTAGTGCATCCGATACCGCAGATGAGACCGAGCACCATTAGGGGAAGAAGCAGACCAATGGCGCCACCGGGTGAACCGACAGCAGTGGCAATGATAGTAGGGACGGGTTGTCCTGATGCAAGGGCAGCAAGCATGCCGAGGTCAGGAATGACGAACAGAAGAGGAAGCAAGAACATGAGGCCAGCAACAAGGTTGAGAAGAATGGTCGCAACCATTGCCTTGGGGACCTGAGTTGCAGGCTCTTGAACTTCTTCACACATAGAAATGATCATACCAGTCGATGAGGTTGCGTAAGCTGCCTGCAAAAGACCGACGCAGAAGGACCATCCACGAGGCCATCCTGACTGGGGCTCGAAGTCAGTGAAGACGTACTTGCCAGAGTGACGGCCACCCTTGGCCATTACAAGGGTGGTGATGAGAATGGCAAGAACACCAGCAAGAGTCCAGAAGATGGCAAAAGTCTAGATTACATAGTTAGTATCCTCGCAAGCCCCAGAGTCTTGTTTCACGTACATCGACTAGAGCCAACCATCTGTTTCCCAGCGAGGAGACAAGGTTGCAGAAAACGGTAATGGCAACAAAAACCAAAAATGTCTCCCAGTTGCTGGCGTCCCATATGCCGACACCAGGCGACGACTCAAAGACGTTCACACACGAGATGATGAACAGTGCGGAACCGAAGTTGACAGCCAGAGTGATTGTGATGTTTCCAACGACATATGCCCACCCGCAAATCCACGACAAGACTCTCTTGTACTTGGCTGGTGCCAACATGAATGTCTGGTAGTAGACTCCGCCAGCTGTCGGGTAGACTGAAGTGATCTCACCCAGACTTGCAGCAACACAGATGATGATCAGACTGACCATGACCCACCCCCAGAGAATGTTCGCCGGGCCACCACCTACAAGAGGATAGTAGAAGGTTGTTGCGAGACCGTAGGGAATTGAGGCAAGGACGAAAGACATGAAGGCGACTTGAAGGGTTGATCGGTTGCGTGCCATTTCAGGCTGGTAGCCCATAGCCAGCAGAATAGCATCGGACTCGTCGACATCGACTCCGCTCTCTTCGTTTGACACCTTTCGCGTCTCGCCGAGTTGGTTCTTGGTCGAAGGTGCGGCTTGACCGTGGCCAGCGGCCATACCGGCTTGGTCCAGGTTACGGTCCGGAGGGTTTGTCAGGAAACCCATGGTGTATAGTGATTAATTGATACAAAGAGTGAGCGTAGGAAAAAACGAGACAGGGCAGCCACCGGGGAGCGCCCTACACATATGTACAAGAGGAAGCGACGCTTTGACTCTTTGGGTGAGGAAGGTTCGCATAGCGTGCTAGCCAGGCGTTCGGAAACGAGTGGGACTGTTGGAGAACACAACGCCAATGACGATATGGTCAGATTTTTCTTCGATGACCATCGAGAAGCCGCTCTGGAAGCGTCTGCAACAAGGGTGCTTGGGACCTTATTTTGTTCTTTTTACTTACCACATACACCCGATGACATCCGCATATCAAGAAAGATGTGAACATTTTGCAAAATCCGTTGAGGACATGAACGTGCGGGATTATCTCAAGCCCTGGAAGCAATCAAGAGATTGCCAAGCGTAAGACGAAACGTATCACCCCAGGGCGTTGACTCGCCGGCGGAGGTGTGTGTGATGGGGTAATTGTCACACTCGGATCTCTCTAATGCCTCTGACCTCTGGGGCGACGACTTCAATTCGTGGAACATCCATCGAGACAGGCGACAAGCTGAGCTAAACTGTGCTTCCGATTGCGGTTATACTGTGTTCAATCTTGTCGCGTGTGCGATTCGAGTTGTGGTCGTGTAATCGTATTCTCAACAGTCAATCAAGATTGCTCTTTAGCGCAACCTGCCTGAATCAGGGCGTTCGACAAGACATTCTTCAGTTCTCGCCGAAGGCCCTCACTTGATTGTGACAATAATCAAACCGCGCGAACAACGCCACTAGAGCTGTCGCTGAATCCTTTGGAATATGCGACAAGCTTGACTCTCAGGTTTTCGTAACGATTGCCGGTTTCGGGCGGCCTTTTCCCGCTGCTACTCGAGACCCATGTCGTGTATATGGAGTGAGACTCACAATTGTTCCTAGCATCGTTTAGAGGCAGCGCCACTTTGATGTGCAGGAGTTCCAAGGGTCGCCTCTGGCATGTAGAAGCATGGTAGTCTGCGTGGCTTATCGGCTGCAATGGCTCCACACAGACTCATCTCTGCATGATTCTTATCTAGTAGGATGCGCATTATCACAAGCCCTAATCTTTGTCAAGGCTAATCAGCAGCTCGACAAATTACCATATCAATTCACTGTATACCACTTCCGTTATAGGTCATAAACTCCGCTCACGAGAGAATTGATGCAATCAGAATCCCATTGCTTAATCCTGCATCTTCGGTACTTGTTCCTGCACGAAGGTTCAGGGGAACAGAGCCACGTGAGGGACCAGAACAACCCCTCCAAGAACCCCTCCCCCACTTCGTTGATCTACATAACATGCAATCAGTCAAATCGAGCGCATAAAACGTCGACCAGCTCTCGAACCACGGTCGCAATGGCCAAAGACTGCACCGCAAGAGAGCGATTGCTAGGTGGTAGGCAACTGAAATCAAGTCACTCAAGCGACCGATATCAGATCTGTCTGACACTGAATCGCTAGAGGAAGGGTCAAACTGTCTAAGCGAACGTCAAAGTGTAAATTGTAAATGCACCTGCCGCGGCCAGCGGCAGAGAAGCCCTACCTGAATCGATCTCGCTAGAGCCGAATGACACAGCGGCGATGCACGGCAGCTTTTCGACCTCGGAAATAAACACGAGAACAATTTGTGATACTATAGAGCTGAGTAGTATATGTTTCGATCAGTGTTGACGTTCGATGCATCACATGTTTGTCAAGATCTGAGCACATCAAAATGGAGGATGAAATTGTGGAAGTCGAGATGCCAGACTCTGTACTAAGCAATACGCCGAAAGAAGCAGCTTCGAGCACGACTCTCATGGTGGAGCTATGACATACAGAGATGATTTCTTTTCTGTGACATAACTGACGTCGTCTTTCTTTAACCAATCGTCTGACAACATGCACCTCGTTGTGAGAAACACAATACTGATAGGACTTGCTGCGTATGGCTATGTCGCACTCTGGAAGTTTGCAAGCGACAATGGCACTTTCGCGTTGATGCGACAGTCGTCCTCACAAAACCGTCTACCAGGAACCGGCGAAGAATATGCCACAGAATTCACACGATGGCGCTGGCTTGACGAATTCTTGCGAAGCCTGCTTACGCTTTTCTGGCCGATGGTCAATGGTACCCGACCCGGCTCGTCATTGATGTGCTTCTACTTTGCTGGTCAAGGTATTGTCGCATGGATTTTGACAGCTCTTGAAGGACAGCGCCGACTCAACAAGGACAATTGGAGAGTCGTTTCTCTGACCACTGCGTATGGTTTGCTGTTCCAAGGTCTTGGTATCGGAGTCGTAGGCCCGATCTTTTTCCTCTTCTCTCCTCTAGGAGACAAATCTACAAGTCCCGTCTTGGTTCACCACAAGACAGATGTAGATGCCATAATCCCTGCAACGATTGGTGGAATCATCGTTCCTACAATCTTGATGTCGCTTCATGCACCAACGGTCATCTCGTTTGAGCAAAAGATTGATCTCATCCGTCTATGGCAATTCTTCCCTTTGCTCTTCCGCTTGATTCAGCGTGCTTGGTCGAGCTTCTTCCTCGTTCAGCTCAAGACATACAGAGATGAGCTTGCAGAGAAGAGTCCCAGAAATCAGCGACAAGCACTTCGGCGAGTCTATATCTTTGGTCTCTGCTGCGCGGCAATTCCTCACATCGGCACGATCGCTATATCGATGATAAGCCTGCTGTTCCCCAAGTTCTTCGCAAACAACATCGCGGCACAATTCCACCCAGCCAATCTTTTCATTCCCGTTTCGCCATTCTCTGGGAAGCAGGCGGGTTCGGTGGGTGAAGGTGCACACTGGTTCTTACAATGGGACATGACGCTCATGTTCCTCACATATCTGGTCTGGGCATACTTCGCGGTTGTCAAGGTGATATATCCCAAGTCAGGGGTATTTTCGACTTCGTTGTTAGTGCGTCTTGCTGGCTGGTCACTACTCTTCGGTCCTATGGGCGCCGCTTTGCTCGCGATCTGGGAAAGAGATGACATTGTTTTCAAAGTCGAGGAGCAGAAAATCAAGTCTCGCAAGGCTCCAGCCGCCGAGTTTGCCTCCCTCTCTCAGACTGATAACAAAAGCAGTTGAACCAGAAATAAAGCAATGAAGAGTAAAGGGAATAGTTTGTAGTCCTTGGCTTACAGACGAGAACACCTCTGCAGCAAATCCACAGCTTCCTTCGCCATGCCCCTATACACGTGTCAGTAATGCAACAGAAAACTCTAATGTCGCCACATACCATGAAGCTTGATATCCAGCACCACCAGCCCCGTAGTTATGAATGACTAGATGATTGCCGAACATTTCTCTTTCCAGTCTGGCACCACCCTTTCTGCTCGCTATTGCACTCTATCAGCTTCACACTGCAACCACATTATAGAACAGCAAACTTACGTCTTAAACCAACACCATGGTAAATTACTTTCAAATCTTCCGGCTTGCCCAGTTCAGGAGCTAGAGCGCAGCAACGTCTCTTGATATCCTCGGCGAACTCGAGATCAACGTCTCCGCTCCAATCATTGTCAAGACGGACACCGCCTAACACGACACCATTGTGGGGACCGCGTGGGAAGACGTAGGTAGTATCTTTGTTTACTCTTTGCGGCGAGCGGAAGTACATTCTCGTCATGGGATTTTTTGGGCTTTGGACAAGCATGATTTGACCCTGCTTCTTGATGAGTTTTGTGTCTCTCGTGTTGAGGAAGAGGTGTTTGTGCTTACTCTTGTGGGGTAGACGCTCTTGTCTTCCACGCCTTTTAATGAGTAGGCACCTAGGCCTGTGCAGTTGAAGTACGCAGTCGCGGAGGGAAAGGCTTTAAACAGTTCGTCGATAGAGTCAAACATGCCTCTTCTGATCTCAATGCCTTGACGTTTTACCTCTCCTTGTAACCTTTCGAGTGTTCTGCATGAGTTTTCGCAAGACCCTAGCATCGGGATTCGGCATGAAAGGCCTAGGACTCACCAAGGAAGATAAACCTGCGTATCCACCACAAAACTCTTAAGATCACATCCAAACTTCGCTCCCTCAGGCAACTCATTCCCCTCCAACATCCTAACTCCCCCCACCAACTCCTCATACCAAATCCTTCCCATGTCTTGACTCAACACCCCTGCGTCCTCAATCTTCGAATCATATATCGCAGTAATAGGCATATCATAAACCCCCACTTCAGCAAACCTTTTGGCGAGTTGTTGGAACTTTAGATAGGTGATGCGGTCCCAGGATTCTTGGCGGCCGTTGTCGGTGGCGACGGACAGCCAGTTTGCTCCTGCCCAGGGAGAGGTGTAGGTTGCATCGCGGTCGCCGGGGAGGAAGCGCGCGATGATGGTGATGGTGGAGTGGGGGTAACGGGAGTGGAGTTCGAGGGCGGTGGTTAGGCCGATTACGCCTGCGCCGAGGATGATGTATCTTGAGGACATTTTGGATACAACTCGAGGGTATGATTCAATAGAGATATAGATTGGATGTCAAGCATGACTTATATCAATAGCGCAATGGTTGAGGGATGTGATGGTGCGTGAGTCAAGACATGGGGATGAGCCGATGTCGGGTGTGTTTTCCGAACGGGGTTGTTTCCCGACACTCGCTTGAGGCAGGTCAGAAGTCGTGTCTGATGAAGTCTTCCATGCTATGCTATGCGAGGCATTCTTACTATCCAAAACACGAAACAAACAATGGACTTTGAAATAGGCAGTCGCTAGTGCTGAAACTATGCTTTTTCTCAAGCAAGAATATCTCCACCTTCAGGACCGGCCTTTGCTTTGTCAATTCTTTCCTGCGTTGTCTTGAAAGCGCGCGGAACCTTGGTCTCCTCAAACTTCTTTCCCGCGTGTATCATATCCGACACACCCTCTGCTGAGAGCCAGATAACTGGCATACCATGGCCATTGAAGCCGCTCAAGATGTACTGCCCAGGTTTTCCAGGCACTTCGCCAATATGAGGATTGCTGTCATAGCTGTATCCCATGACTCCCGTCCAAATCTTCCTTACTTCAGCTTTGCTATTGTCCCAGCCGCGGAAGTTGTTTTGCATGTAGTTGGTGTAATAATCTTTGGATGCTTCGATTAGCTCGGCGTCATCGGTGTTGTTGTACCATTGCTCATGGTGAGGTTTGAAGACGGCCTGAGAGCCGCCGACTATGATACCACCATCTGAGCGAGGGATCAAGTAGCTGAGGACGCTAGGGTCGCCTTGCTCGCGGATGATATACGAGTTGCCGACCAACGGAGCGACATCTCCTTCAGGAACAGCGATGTGGCAGCAGATGCCTTTGCAGGGCACGATGTTCTTCTCGTATTCAGGCAACAAGGTCTTGGTGTAGGCGTTGGTAGCGTGGACGACCTTTTGGGTCTTGATGTCTCCGCGAGACGTGGAGACTGTCCACTGGCCATCGGATGAGGCCGAGATAGTGTTGACTGGGGTGTGTGTTTGGATGTTGACGCCGCGGTCTCTTAGAATTCCGAGTAGGGTCATGATGAACTTATAGGGCCAGATGGTGCCGGCGGTGTAGGTGGCGCATGCTTTGGCGTGCTTGATACCGCTAATCTGTGGTCAGTCAGTACAAGTCGAAGCGTCAAGGTCAGCAGGTAGAATACTCACACCCTCAGCATCCTTTCCCATGACAAAGTGAACATCATCCATGTGCTTTAGACCATAGGCGACCATCTTGTCGTAGGTGGCCTTAGCCTTGTCAGCAGCATCCGCATTACACCAAACGTCCGTCGTTCGGGTTATGACAAAGTCGCAGTCGATATTCTCCTTTGCGACGACATTCTTGATGGCTGTAACATGGGCAGCTTCGAACTCGGCAATCTCAGCGCCAGCTTCCAGTCCGTGACGGTCGATGTATGTTGGAATGTGACCATAGAGATCGGGACGGAGGTGACCTCCGTTACGGCCCGTCGCTCCTGAACATGCTGAACGCGCTTCAAGCAGGGTAATTGACGCTTTGCTGCCTGACTCGAGAAGATGATATGCTGTAGCGACGCCTGCGTATCCAGCTCCAATGATGACAATGTCGGACTGTTCAGGTAGCTGTTCAGTTGAGCGATAGTCGTCAAGCTCATGGAGGTCGGCGCGCCAGAATGACTCAGTGCCGCCGCCAACCGTCGGGAGACCCTGGGCAAGATGCATCTTCGTCTTTTGTCTATCTTCTGCTTTGCTTTGCAAAACAACAGCACAACAAGCAATTATATTTGCAAGACCATCAAACCATCAAGGTCGAGCTGTCTCTCCTCTTCTGAGTCACGTTGTATTTCAGGGTCGCATCAGGAAGAGATAGGAGATAGGCCAAGCTCCTGCCGAGTCGGCGCTTCCTGATCTTGTCCACCTCCGCATCACAACAATCTATGCCCCTCACCTTCCCATATCGTCTGCCTCTGGAGATAACACCTGGGACAAAGTTAGCGATACGGGCCGACGTCTGTCTTGCGCTATCAACTGCTGCCATATCTTGGGTTTGACATTCTGGTGGCGCAATATGCGGGGCTTGACTGGGAAACTCAGAAACTGTACATGTCGACACATGCGCGGACCTTGGAGCAAGCAGATTGTATTCAGCTCCCCGTGGCTTGTCACCTAGACCTCAAACAACGTGCAATGTGAAAACCTAGGTTGTCGAAATGTTGGTGGCAAGAACACTGGGCCTTCAATTGACTTCCACAAAATCCTCCAGTGTGGCTAACGTCCTCTTATCAGCAGCTGCATGAGAAGTCTATTGGACCGATCTAGAGACACGAATTGCGTTTTTACGCCTAAAGCCTGGCCTGGCCGCGCCAATCTCATGCAGCCATTCTTAATCTCATGCAGCCATTCTTGTGATGCTTGAACGCGGATAAGATATGCGCCTGAGGAACCATGCTGAACCAATGATCATGCATCGAACGGTCATGCTGGAGATAGGCGCATCAATCCTTCGCGATGCAAGATATGAACAACATAAATGAACGAGCTGGCTTGACCATCTTCTACCTTGCTTGCATCCAACCCAATTCCCAAGTCTATTCAGAGCCATGTCGATACACTCGCCGGAGACTGTCACCATGCAGACTGATGAGAAGAAATTCTCAAACACCCAAGAGGGATATCTCCCCTCGGACGTTGAGAGCGGTACTGTACTTCCTGAGTATGACCAAAATGGACCGCTCGAGTTCGAGGAGAAGAAGGACCTCAAGCGTGGATTGAACCAGAGGACTATTCAGATGATCGCCTTGGCTGGAACCATCGGAACTGGCTTGTTTCTGTCTTCAGGCAAGGCTATCTCGAGAGCTGGTCCCTTGGGTGCTTTCCTCGGATATACCATTGTTGGTTTCCTCTGCTCAGGAGTCGTCATGTCCATCTCAGAACTGAGGTCAGAAGCAAACAACAACACTACTGGCATCATACGCTGACTCAGTATAGTACTCTTGTTCCTCTCAGTGGAGGTGTCACTCGTCACGCCGAATACTTTGTCGACCCTGCCCTCTCCTTTGCCAATGGTTGGAACCAAGTCTACGCCAATCTGATCAGTGTCCCGGCCGAATTGTGTGCAGCTGCCGTCTTGTTCGAGTTCTGGACTTCATCTGTTAGCAACGGCGTCTGGATTACCGTACTCGGAGTCTTACTCATTGCAACCAACATCGCTTTTGTACGCATCTACGGTGAAATCGAGTTTACATTCGCAACACTGTGAGTAGTAAAAGGGTACAGATACATAGGTCAACCAACCTAGGTGGTCCCAAAATCCATCAGGTGGCTTTCCTACCGCTGTTCGTACCATCCGCCCATAAGACAACATGCTAATTGTATATTCAGGAAGATCATGCTCATCATCGGCATCAACATAATGGCCCTGGTTATCACGTGTGGTGGCGGTAAGTAAAGCAGAAGGTGAAAATACCACGACTAGCGGCGGCACTTTGTCTCAGTCTGTACGCAAGGTCTTCAGGGTGTATTGAAATACCATCTGGGACCGTGTCTCGCAGAGTCGGGTACACTCGTCTAGCAAAGCCGTGGTGTTCTTACCCATCAATCTTTGTGAAGCCATGCTAATTGCACCTTCGCTTTAGGTCCCGATCACAAGAGCATTGGCTTTCAGTACTGGCATTCACCCGGACCTTTTGTACAATATTTGGGAGTTCATGGTTCTCTGGGCCGTTTCCTCGGTTTCTGGACTACTCTGAACAATGCCGTCTACTCATACTCGGGAATTCAGAACATTTCGATCGCTGCCTCCGAGACACAAAACCCACGCAGAAACATTCCCAAGGCAGCCAAGAGAATCTTTGTGCGCGTGTTGCTCTTCTACGTCCTCACCATCTTCATGGTCGGTCTTGTGGTGCCTTCCAACGACAAGCACTTGCTGAAGTCTACCGGTACTGCTTCGCAATCACCTTTCGTTATTGCTGCGAAACGTGCTGGAATCAAGGCCGTCCCATCGATCATCAATGCAGTCATCCTGACTAGTGCATGGAGCTCTGGAAATTCCAGCATGCTCGCCGGCTCCCGTATCCTCTACGGCATGGCGAGAGAAGGTCGTGCACCTAAGATCTTCAAGAAGACTAACCGCTTCGGTATTCCTTGGGTTGCCGTTGGTTTGTTCAGCGTCTTTTTGTGTCTCGCCTACTTGTCGCTGTCCAGTGGAGCCAATGTCGCTTTCAACTGGTTGCAAGATCTGGTCGCTGTGGCTGCCATTGTCGACTGGATGGTCATTTGCTTGGTATACCTCCGCTTCTACTACAGCATGAAGAAGCAGAACATCTCACGTAGCGAGCTTCCTTGGGCTGCCCCCTTCCAACCATATCTTGCATGGACTTCGCTCGTCGTCTTTGGCATTTTGCTGCTGACGGGTGGTTATGTTACCTTCATGCATGGACACTGGAACACTGAGACTTTTGTCTCGAGTTACTTTAACATCCCCCTATTTGCGATCTTGTACTTTGGGTACAAGTTCATCTTCAAGACTCAGATTGTGCCTTTGGAGGCATTGCCTATTCGCCATTTCATCGATATTGCGAATGCCAATCCTGAGGCTCCTGAGTTGCCAAAGAAAGGCTGGCACAAGTACAACTTCTTGTGGGAGTAGTCCTTGGGCACGTGCTGAATCAAGATTTAGAGCTACGAACAGAACAGATACTGGAAGATTTGGAAGTTGAACTTTAACCTTTTCTTATGAGCATGTTAAACTAGACAGACACGAATGAACACTTCAAAATCTATAAGATGGTTCTTGAGGACCTGACTGTAAAAAGTATGGCTACGAGTTTCCATCACCTAATGGTGCCCGAAAGCTCGTATCAGCATGAATGCAACTGTCGTATCAAGCACCATGCAACCACAACGGCCAAGCCTCACCAAGCGAGCTATAGCTTCATGTTCATTGCTTATCAGACTTCCTGGAGGCTGAAGGCGGGGTAACATGTCGATCTCGGGGAAAGTATATGCGTGATAAGGCAGCAGATAGGCGAAGACTCCTTTGCGCTGTTGGCCGCACCCGAACTGGGCCGAGATGGTGAAAGACCGACCACAAGCAACACGAGCTGTCAAACCTAAACCCTTGACGGACAACAAACGCGAGTTCGGGTGCAGATATAACAATCTCGGACCGTACACTTCTTGCAAACAGTTCATCTTTCTCTCGTTCACTCGTCTCTCTTTTCTACTCCAAATTCTTGGAACAGGCTCCCAGGACCAAAAAACTACATACACCATAAACCTCACTCTATTTCTCAAAAACAACAACAATGCCAAAACACGTCGTCTTCGATGTCGTAGGAACCCTAGTCTCCTACGACGCCTTCTTCGCCAACATCGAAAAAGTGCTAGGCCCCCGTCTCCTCGCCAACAACATCACTCCCAAAATCTTCGGCTTCGCGTGGCTCGAAAGCTCAGAGAGAGAATTTACCTACTTGTCTATTTCCTCGCGCTACAAGCCTTACAAACAAGTCTTTAGCTCGATGTTCTATCGCATGTTGTGGATGAGTGGTATTGCCGAGCCCAGAAGCTTTGCTACCGATGCGGAGAGAGATGAGATGGTGGCTTCGTACTCTACATTGGTGTTGCGTCCTGGTGTGCAAGAGACTTTTGACCTTTTGAGGCAAGCTGGGTTTGAAGTTTGGGCTTTGTCGACTGGAGATGAAGAAAGAGTGCTAGGCTACTTCAAGAAAGCTGGAGTCGAGTTCCCCAAGAGCAACTTCAGGTCTTGCGATGCCAAGGGTGTTGCCAAGCCTGCGCTTGATGCGTACAGACCACTGTTTGAGAGTTTTGGAGATGACGAGAAGTGGTTTGCTGCGGCGCATTATTGGGATGTTAGTGCTGCTAAGATTGTTGGGTGAGTTTCTTCCTTGTCCTTAGGATATATGGAATGTGCTAATATGTTGGACAGATTCAAGGGTGCATATTGCTCGATCTTCGAAAAGGAGGACTGCAAGGAGTTGTTTGATGTCGATATGGATGTCATGGCTGATACGCTGCCAGAGATGGCCAAGAAGATCATCGAGGCTTCGAAATCATAATCAGGATAGGTACTTTTGAGTCTAATCAAACAATGCTATTATCTACATCGTCCATCCCAGCTGCTGTTCCTAAAACAGACTGGAGACACTTGCCTAGGAACAGCTACCCTCGTTGGCTTCGGGAGTAGTGCTAAGATCCTTGGGCAAGTACTTTATACCAGTCTTTGGGCAATTTCCTTTGGTACCGGTAGGGTTGACGGCGATGAAATGACCATCAGCAACACTTCCGCGAACGTTAAAGACATATTCGACTTGGTTGAGCTTGCCGCTGCTGCAAGACAGGATAGGAGTAGCTCCAAACTTGGACTGAAGGGCACTGGTGATCTGAGCGTTGGTGTAGGTCTTGCTGGAGCTAGGAGTAATGCCAGCATCAGCCAACCAGTCGTAAGTGGGCAGATCCTTGAACAGAGTGATGGTGGTGTTCAGGAAATCGACGAGCTCGTCCTCCTTCTCGTAGTCGGTATAGCAATCGGGATTCAAGGTAGAGTAGCAGGTTCCGTGCTTGCTCCATTCGTGCTCCCTGGTTGGATATCAGCAGATAATTAGCATTCGTGTCTGAATGCATGCTCACCAGAAAGATTCATCGTCTCCTTGGTAGTCCTTCCAGTAGGTCTCCATGTAGCTCAAGATATCTCCGTGGCCCTTGTCTAGGAGGATGCAACCAATATCGGTATATGCTCTTGAGCTGTCGCACGTGGCCTCATAAGAGCCATCACAGTTGTCTGGCCAGAGTCCGTGGATCTATTGGAATTAGGTGAGTGCAAGACTTGAACTGCATGCAGAGGAAAGAGCTACCGTCCAAGAGTCTTCGGGACCAGTTGCAGGATCCGAGTCCCAGAACTGAGTCTGCAAAACTTGACCCTGAACCTCAGTACAACATGTGTTTTGGATAGTGCCGCTGGTCTGGCAGCTGATTGGCGAATTGGCCGGGCACGATTCAATGACAGCAGCGGCTAGTCCGAGCATAGTGCTAAAAGCGATCAGAGAGGACGACATGGTTAAAGAAGCACTAAGTTATGGTATCAAAGTGTATGACAAAGGAAACAAAGCCTTCTTTATAGGCTTGAATTGAAAGTTGGTGATATGCTGTGGACCATCGGTCGCCTCCGTGATCGTCGTTTCTCCTGCATAGTCCGGCTTGGTCTTGATGCAGATCATCAACCATGATGAGGGCTTGCTCACTTGAGCGCAGGTGTAGGCAAAGCATGATTCGCTTTGGCATAAGATTCACCTTCTCCAAAGAGGATAGTGGATGCAAGAGCAAGAGCACGTGGAGAAATGGAAGAAAGCTGTCCGTCTCAACGATGCCCGACGAGTCTTGGCTGGACCACAGAGTTCAGCACGCGGTGAAGTTCACAGCACGCAGTTGCCGAGGTCTCACAATCGCGCCTCACGTCGCAGAAGAGCTGTTGTCTCTGTTCATTTCATCTTCTGTTCTCCTGGGATACTTGAGCAGATGTTTGCTCCGGAGTATCAACCTATTGCATCGCAGCATATTATCATCGAATATGCCGCTCGAGCGGAGATATAGGGCATACGAGCGCAATGACGACGATAACGCCTTCCTCTTTTGTCCATGTTGACAGCTTCGTATCTTGCAGTAGCGAGGCCATGTAGTTTGTGATCAACACGCCTTTTCATTGTGTGATATAGTGGTCTTTTGTGACCGTCTGCCCACTTCTTCTCATTCTCCCTCGAAATCTGGATCGATGTTGCTGCGACACTTTCTCTCCCTCGGCGCTGTGCTGCCAGCCCTCGTGTTTGCTCATCGCTCACCTTCGAAAAAGCCACTTGAAGCAGCATCTCTCTTTCAAGTTGCTTCAAACCCTCAGTCTCCGCTATCGATCATTGAGCTCTACAAGCCTGTACCTATCCCGGAATCGACCACATGCAATGTCCAACAGACTTTGATGGTTCACACTTTCGCCTCAAGTTATGGCGTTCCTTATGTCGGACAATACACACCGCCAGAATGTGACTTCAACAATGTCGTGATTGAATGGACTGTGACCAGTGCTGGTCGTCAATTTGATCGTCTGGCCGAGATGTTCCTGGGAGACATCGAGGTATGGCGGACAAGCACCGCCGAGCCCACTGCCTCTGGTATCATCTTTCGGTACCAAAAGGATCTGAGCATGTATCTGAGTCTGTGGAAGTCACCACAGCAGCTCATCTTTAGCTTGAACAACGTCTATGATTCGACCTATACCGGAGCCTTCAACACTACTCTTACAGCTACCTTCTCTTACAACCCAGCTAAACCAGCACACGCGGACCTGATTTTGCCCATCACTCCCCAGCTTGGAGCCACAGGCCAGCCAAGCATATTCACTCTGCCGGGAGATAGTGCAACAGTCCAGCAGACGCTCCCTCGAAACGTCTCGCATGCGACTGTCTCGATTGCCGCTACTGGTCAAAGTAACGAAGAGTTTTGGTACACAAACGCTCTTCAATCCGACATCTATACTTTCGAGTCCACCGTCGGGACTTTGATCGGATATGGACCCTTTCGTGAGGTTCAACTGTACATT
Organism: Aureobasidium sp. EXF-12298; assembly: GCA_024195555.1. Lineage (NCBI taxonomy): Eukaryota > Fungi > Ascomycota > Dothideomycetes > Dothideales > Saccotheciaceae > Aureobasidium > Aureobasidium sp. EXF-12298. The sequence continues at coordinate 85,831 of SWBJ01000036.1, read as the reverse complement.
GACGACATGATGGCAGGCGTTGCGTGGCCATTCCCGGTCATCTTCACCGGTGGCATTGCACCTGGATTCTGGCGTCCTGTAGTAGGTATAGATGCTTACGACCTGCGAGAGTACGAGATTGACATTACACCATTCTTGCCGATGCTGTTGGATGGAAAATCGCACTCCTTCAGCATCAGAGTTGTGGGTGTGGACGATAACGGAGGCAATGGACCAGCCACACTATCCTCGAACAGCATCAACAGCTATTGGTTGGTTAATGGCAAGGTGTTCCTCTTCTACGGCGAGGAAGATTACAATGGCACTCACACTCCTCCCACCATCTCTACATCACCCACGGTTCGAACCACATCCAACATCATCAGCACAGCCAATGGCACTAACACAACCTTGTACTACACAACCACCGCCAAGCGCACCTTTACAGCAAACTCAGCTTATGGCACCTGGACCCAAAGCCTCTCCTACAGCAACGATGGCTACCTAGGACAGAGCGGCTTAGCATCAAGCAACATCCAAACCACCTCAGGAAACTCCGCAGCGATTCTGCCCTCAGCCCCAGACTTTTCAAACACGCTCAGCTACACTTACCCTATCACTGCAAACCTCACCTACGCATCTACAAACTTTTCCGTTTTCGATGCGTATGTAGATTACGGACTCAAGATCTCGTCATCGGGTCGTCCGGATGTGTCGACGTATACGTTGGTCAGTGGACCTATGGATCTCATTGCAAGACAATTTGGAAATGCGTATTACTCGAGTGTGGCGAATCACAGTTATTCGTATGGAGTTATGGATAAGAAGTTGCAGGAAGAGAGCTATGACACAAGTTATTCGAGACATGTCAAGACGAACAACTTGACTGTCACTTACGACTCGGCGACTTGAAGTATGTAACGCATGTAGCTGCAAAAAGGCACGATAGTATCGGAGAACAGAAGAGTGTCCACTGAGAAGCGGCGAAGTATCGACTCTCAAGGGACACTAACCTGTTTCATAATAGTATTGTTTATTTCTACAGATACACGCTTGGGGGAGGATGCCATCTGGAGTTGATGCTCACTAAGTTTGGGGCAGGGAAACTTCAGTCGAGTCTGATGGTGCAGATGCTATGGACAGCGACAGTTCATGCAGTGTCGAAGAGAGGGAGCAAGATAGCACCGAAATGAGCAGGAAAAATTTGCACATTCATTAAATACATACAAAGAACGTTAACCACATGACACCTCCATCTAGTGGTGCATTCCATACCCCATAGTACCATTCAAATCTCTAAAGTCTCCTCTCAAAGAATCAATACCTTCTTTCTTGACTTCTTCAACAAGCGCCTTAACCTTTGGTGCAATAGCTGCGGCGTCAAAGCCGAAGTGCTTGTAAGCCACCTTGCCGGGAAGAGACTTGCCAAACGAGGCCATCGAGTATCCGGCATCGGCATAGCGCTCCCAGCCATTGACGGCATACGCTTCGATGACTACACGAGGAGCATTGCTGCGGTATCGTAGGACGGACTGCTTGTACTCCTTGCTCTGTTGCTCAAACAGACGCTGGCACGGGAAAGACACCACACGTACTTTGATGTTGTGTTGCTCTTCAAGCAACTTCTTAGTCTCGACCGCACAGAACATTTCCGAGCCCACACCAATGAGGGTGACGTCGGCATTTTCTTGCTCCATAAAGACGTAGGCACCTTTCTGAACGCCGTCGCGATTGCTGTTTTCGGGGTATTGGGTGAGGGCTTGGCGAGATAGCGAGATGATAGAGGGAGTTGTGTCGGCCTTGATGGCGGCAATGAAGGCACCGGCTGTCTCTTCAGAGTCACAGGGGCGGATGTATAGGAGATTAGGCATGCTGCGGTATAGTGCGGCGAGAGCGATAGGCTGATGTGTGGGTCCATCCTCACCAGTGCCGATTGAATCGTGAGTTGCGATGTGGATTTGCTGTAGACCTTGCAGAGCACCCATGCGGATACCAGGTGCAGCATAAATATAAAACATAAAGAAAGATGAGGTCACAGGGAAAATTGTACCCTTGTTGTAGGCAGCCAGACCGTTGGAGATTGCGGCCATCGCATGCTCTCTGATACCCCAGTGAATGTAGCGACCAGCGTAGTTCCCGTTAATGCCACAAGCAGTCTTGAGATCAGGATGCTGGAAATCGACCTTGTCCTTCCATGTCATGTTGACCGAAGGCGTCAAGTCTGCAGTACCGACCATGAAGTTGGGAAGATTTTGGGCTAGAGGGTTGCAAACCAGACCAGAAGACTTTCTTGAAGGCGTGGGTGATGTGGGAAAGCTACCCTTTGCAGGGATAAACTTGGTCCAGTCCTTGGGCATTTTGCCTGCAACACGCAGCTTGAACTCCTCAGCCAACTCGGGGTACTCCTTGCTGTAGCATTCCAGCAGTGTACTCCACTCTTTCTCGTATTCCTGACCTCTTGACTTTGCTTCACGGAAGAAGTCGTAGACTGTATCAGGAACGACAAAGTGCTCTTCAGGATTCATGCCGAAGACACGTTTGATGTTTGCAACATCTTCAACACCGAAAGCAGCACCGTGGGCCTTTGCATCGCCCGCTGAGGCACTTCCGATACCAATGATTGTGCGGATGTTGACAAAGGTAGGCTTGTCACTTGCACGGGCTGCGACCAGAGCTTGTACAATCCCCGAGATGTTCTGAGTTCCGTCTTGCACGTCAATAACGTTCCAGCCACATGCCTTCATCTTTTCATTGACATCGTCGTTGCAGGTAATATCGACAGAACCATCACATGTGATTTGATTGTTATCGTAGACGAGGACAAGGTTGTTCAGCTTCCAGTGACCAGCAAGCGAGACAGCTTCGAGAGCCACACCTTCCTGCAGACAGGCATCACCAATCATGCAGTAGGTCATGTTGTTAACGATGTCATAGTTTGGCTTGTTGTAGGTGGCAGCAAGGTGCTTGGTTGCCATTGCCATACCAACAGCGTTGGCAACACCTTGGCCCAGAGGACCAGTCGTGACTTCGATACCCTCGTGCTCAATTTCAGGGTGGCCAGGACAGATGGAATCTGCTCGGTCCGAGTGATATGACTTGAGTTGTTCAATTGTCATGTTCTTGTAACCGAGCAGATGCATAAATGTATATTGGAACAGACATGTGTGGCCGTTGGAGAGGACGAAGCGGTCTCGGTTGAAGTAATTGGGATTGGCTGGTGAATACTTCATGACATACTTCCAAAGCGACACACCAATGGCTGCCATGCCCATGGCACCTGTTGACTCTGATTAATTCTGTATCGGGAGTTTGCGCTCAGACATGGAAGCATACCACCAGGGTGGCCACCACCGAATTGCTCGCACAAGTCAGCAATCAAGCAACGAAAGACACGAAGGACTTGATCATGCTTGTCGGCTTCCTCTAGCTGTAACGCCGCGGCGCCGACTGTGCCATCAATCTGAGCACCAAGCACCTTCACAGGGATGCCGGAGGTAGCTTCTTCGTAATTTTCAAAGGAGGGCGCCATATTGGGACGTTTGATCTATCTGGGCTTGAAGGCGGACGGGATGCATGGGATCCATCGAGTCTTTATCAATCATGATGGAAACTATATTTGCGTGTACCTCAGTGGCGCTTCTGACTTCTGGAGGAAGAACATCTCGTCAGAAACAAGTAACCCGTCGTCCCGATGAACGATGCGGGGTTGTTCGCTCTGCGCTACAGTTGCCTCATCTGGCTGGCGTCTGTTCTTGCCTCCAACGAAAAGGGGAAGCCGCGAGGGACTGGCGCTAAAACCAGAAATTTCTAGCGCCGAGACTTGATACATCGCGACGCTTCTTCTCCTCTCACAATCCATCTTTCAAATCTGGCAGTCTCAGCGCTGTTGGTCCCAATGCAATCCACAAAATGAATCCACCTAGAGTCATTACAACGTCCCAACAATCGAGTCTGGCACCGAACTACGATGCCGGATGCTCGTTGGCCTGGTCATGATTATTCAGGCGCGTACAAATTGGCCATGTGCCGCTGCAATTTGTCGTTGTTCCAGACTTCGATCTTTTCCCGCGTGGCTTTGATCAATTGACCTTGTGCGCTTGAGCTTGTCCTTACTGTTGTCTGTTTACAATCCTCGACTTGTCACAGCATCATGGCACCAAGCATCGTCTCCGATATCGAGCTGCCCAGGGACATTCCCGAGTCTAGGCAATCAGCTGCAAATGTTCCTATCGAAAAGGCCTTTGGCCTGAAGAATCGAACTATTATCATTACTGGTGCTGGTCGTGGACTTGGCATCACACTTGCGGTTGCTGTTCTCGAGTCTGGCGCTGATGCCATTTGCCTGGACATTCTTTCCGAACCCAGCGCTGAAGAGTGGGATGTCATAACCAAGTTACAAAAAAGCACTGGAGTTCGTGCGAAATACCAGCATTGCGACATTACGGACGAGGAGGCCGTCGAGAAGATTGTCACAGAGTGTGGTGAGGAGGCCCGTCAACGAGGAAAGCCTGTCAAAGGCATGATCTCTTGCGCCGGAATCCAGCAAATGGTCGACGCTATCGACTACCCGATGGATGGTTTGCGAAAAATTATGGAGGTCAATGTCGCCGGAAGCTTTCTTATCTCGAAACACACAGCTCGTCTGCTTCGCGACCAGAAGCTTGGTGGTAGCATTGTCCTGATCGCATCCATGTCTGGTCAAATTGCCAACCGCGGCTTGCATTGTTCGGCCTACAACACTAGCAAAGCCGCTGTACACCAGATGGGGCGTTCTCTTGCCTACGAATGGGGCCACTGGGGCATCAGAGTTAACACCCTTTCTCCCGGTTATATTCGTACTGCTATGACAGATGGCCTGCTGCAAGAGAAGCCCGAAGTCGAAGAGTCTTGGATGAGAGGAGCACTTTTGGGAAGACTGGGTGCGCCTGAAGATTTCAAAGCCCCATGTGTTTTTCTCCTGGCAGATGGAAGCTCTTGGATGACTGGTGCCGATTTGAGAGTAGATGGCGGTCACTGTGCGACCGCTTGAACATTTTTTATAGATGATCAAGGGGATAGACACCATAGATTTTATTACAGTCATACGCCGGAGCTTGACGGATTGCTTCAGTTATCGATAGGACCTTGTTTAGGAATCATGAAATTCAAGCCAGTAACAATACTTGATATGAGGCACGACCACCTGATCCCAAAGCTTCGAGCGCAATGACTAGTAATCCAGTGACTTTCACCTTCTATGTATAGTCTCAATTAGGTGCCAGGTAAGAGCTGAACACTGGCTTCAACGCGTAATGAGGGCGGTGGAGTAGAGTTTGAAGTCTTGCTTGTGGCATCGCCAATATATTTCAAGGTCAGCCCCGTTGTTGCCGTTTGTTCATTCATCCTTCCCTCCAAATCTGCCCCGCACTCTGAAAGCATCTCCATTTTTCTCTCCGTTAACCAACAGCGACTTGACTCGCTGCATGGTTTACTATCGCAACCTATGAGATCGAGTCGGAACGCCAGAGCTGTGATTTCAGAAGACGGCTCTGTCGCTCACGAGTCTTACGAGGCGTCACCTTCACCACAGCGGCCCCGTGATGGTCCCTCAAAACGCTCGCTCCGAGGTCGCTCAGGATGCTTAAATTGTCGACGACGGCGGAAAAAATGCGACGAGTCCAAACCAAATTGTGCCAAATGCGAGCGGCTGGGTGAAGAATGTGAATGGGACTCCGGCCTTAGTTTTCGCTTTACTTCGCTTGAGGCCGATCATCCTAGTATGGTAGCCGGACAGAAGATTGCAGCTACAGCCCCATCACTGCAACTGGTTGATGTCGTCTTTGATCTGGATACTCATGAGTGTAAGGAATATCTCAATGGCCAAGAATATTCAATGACTGAGGACACTCACAAGAGCGAGATTCCCACATCACATGAGAATGGAAGCAGTGCATTCTCATGGGACATGGACCTTGCAGTCGATGGTATCACTGAGAATACATCTCAAGACCAGGCATTGGCCAGGAGGTTTACGAACGACCACATCTCGCCAGGCATGCAGCGTGCTACAATCTTGAGGACGGGCTCTCAGGAGGTCCACAGTGTTCAAGATAGCAGACGCTCCCACAGTTTCGCAGCTGGAGAAGGCGAAGCTCAGCATCATGTCACATTCCAAACACCTCTCCAACCTATCGAGGATCCCATGTCAACTACTAGTCTTTCTGTCATCCATGAAGACGACCAACTATTGTCATTTTCTTTACCCGAACTCGAGTCTCTGGATTATCTCACCAATCGTGATGCCTTCCAAACCTTTGGCGACTCTTTATGGCCTACGATGAGCAACGATGCAAACAACGCTTTGATGGACCTGGATCATGTTCCCGCCGAATCACCGGACATGTATGCCATGTACTACCCTAATGCTACTTATCGAGAGCTGCATACGACCTTGTATAATCACATGGTCGATACAGCCCGCGGTACTGGTCTCACACGAACAGGCACGCCCGAGTCTGATGAGACTCAACAGGCTACAGACAATCAAGCGACACTCAAGCATTCGTCTCAATGGGAGCAGCTCGAGCCCGATAGACCTACGCGGAGCAATCTTCCGAGAGGCATGACCGTCCGTCGTGAGATAGAGCTCTGGCGCAACTATCTTGATGAAATAGCCCTATGGCTAGACATGTTTGACAACAATCGTCACTTTCAGATCCATCTGCCAATCCTAGCGCAAAAGTCCGAACCACTGAGACTATCAGTGCTGGCTCTTTCTGCAAGGCAGATCGAAAGAAGAGATCCGGATAAACCTTATACAGAGAGTTTGGCGTTATATCAAGAGGCAATCCGATTGATTGCTGGAGAGCTGGAAAGTATGAGTACAGAAGTTATTGGAAGCTGTGTTTTGCTTTGCGTGTTGGAGATGATGAGCTGTCAGTTTCCAAGATCAATTGTTCGTTATTATGCTGACTCGCTCTAGCTTCTCCAAAAGACTGGGCACGACATCTTAATGGTGCGGCCATGTTACTCAAGGCCGCAGGTATCAATGGCGTTGTGGGAGGCATACGACAAGCCATTTTCTGGTGCTTTGCCCGAATGGGTGCGTTCTGCCTTGTTTTTCTTCGCATACATTCACAGTACTAACTGCTACAGATATGTGGGGTGGCTTCCTCTCCGACTCACATACCAAAATCCCAACGAGTTTGTGGTTTCTGCCTACAGGCACAATGTCGACAGCCATCTCGAAGTTCAAGACCGATTTTCAAAATTTCGACAGCTATGCAAACTACTCGCTCTTTCTTTGCGCCAGTGTACTTGACGTCGTGTCAAGACGGGGCAGCACCACCGAACGCGGAAGCACTTATAGCGCAAAGTGGAAAGCCCTATTCGATCTTCTCGTCGATTGGAATACCAACAGACCAGCAGAGATGCGGCCTCTGTCATCGCGCGCCTGCGAGAACGACGACGAAGGTGCTTTCCCTATCGTGATTTATACAAACGCGGCGGCCGTCAGTGCAAATCAGCTCTACCACACTGCGACTCTACTCATGCTGCAAGCCAAACCAAACGGTCTCAGAGTAAGGGGCCAGGGGAGTATCTTTTGGCATGCGAGACAGGTCATTGGCATCTCGGTGAGTAATCTGCTGCATGCTGCGTGGACGAATGCACCGCAGCCATTGTATATCGCTGGCAAAGTCATGTCGAGTAAAGCCGAACATCGTGTCGTGCTAGAAGCACTAGCAGAAATCGAGAGAACCACAGGATTCGCTACTCAATGGCGAGCGCAAGATTTGAAGGATTATTGGGGCGACGAAGGAGACTGAGATGTCCTGGGTTGAAGTTTTGATGATTCGGTTCTCCTCAATACATCTGCACCTCGACGAGCGCTCTTCCAACGCCAGAGTCCATGCCGGGAACACCAGCATTTTCCACTTCGTATGCGACTGCGCCCTTCTCTGCACACACCTCTTTCAAGTGGTCCACACTGCCTCCTACGCCAAAGTAGAATCTCTTTGCCGCAACGATTGCCTTTGCCATCCTTGTGCGACGCAGCAGTTGAACCAACAAATCCACAAATGCTGTTGTTGAGGCCGGACTATAGATTGTTTCGCTGGCCAAGATCAAACTTCCCATATCAGGAGCAGATTCTGGAATCAGAGAAGCAAGAGTTTCACCCCAAGGACCAGAGATAAACGACAATTGAATCCTAGAAGCAGCCAATCCAGCCAAGAACTCAGGCAACAGAGCAGGGATATTTTCCAGATCTCCAGAAGGCTCGGCAGATAAATCGATCAATGGCGGAGAAGTGGTAGCCGCCCAAGTAAGGATCAGATTCGGCAATGTGACCAATCTCAACACACTAGCGTTATAGTCTGTCAAAGTAAAAGTCTGAGGGATGCCATTCTTGAGACAGTGTTGGAACAGAGTGAGAGTGGGCAAAGCAGATCCAGCACCCAACTCGACAACTCCATCGCAACGAACCAATTCATCAATGTCTTTACGCGGGCCGCGATCAAGCAACAAAGACGACAAATCCACACTGCACTCCCAAGTCTTGAATCCACCTTCATAAACATTAGGCGCAAGATCCGTAGATTGAAGTTGCGATAACGTAGTATCGTTGTCATTATCCGCAGACGCTTCAGACATGAGTTGCACACGGATATCAAACAGCTCGCGACGCGGCAAGAGGATTTGCTTGCCAGTCGGCGACACGATTTGAGCTGTGCTGTAGCATAATCTATCCGGCAAGGTTTCGTATAATTGGCGTAGATCGTGCTGGAGGACGTTTACCGGAGCTGGAATTTGTGATGATGTTGCTTCTTCTGAGGTTGGCGCGTCCGAGATGGGGATGTCTTGATCGACGGTTTGGTCGATGTCGTCGCCGCCGAAGTTGAAACTGAAAGCCATTGTTTATCTGATGTGTTTTGTGTGCGAGGGTTATTTAATCGTCGTTCGTCGTTGAGGGGTTTTGCAAAAGTCGAGAAGTTTTCGGACATGGAGATGCCAAGAAGTTTTGTTTTCTGGTGGTTTAGAAGGCTGTGGAGATGATGGTTCTAACAATCACAAAATCGATCTCATAAGCGTTTTAGTATACAAAAAAGACAGAGACGATACGTTTAGGTCATGTGAGATGAGAAAATGGCTCTTTGTTTGTTGTGTTCATGTATAGATTTGATGGTTTCGATCTGACCTAGCAAATGCCTATGGCAAGGCGAACCGAGGGCCCAAGCGTCCTGGCGATCACCTCCTTCGACAGCTCTCCCATGCTGATATAGCATCAACCTAATATTCACTAACATTTTTATCTGGAAGCGCGTATGAAAGTAGGCGTCGCTTCACAGCCACAATCGTTTGTCTGATCCTGGACGAAGTGAAGCTATCCCAAGAGCTCAAAAGCACGCGAAACGCTTAGGCAACAGTCACTGCATGTGACGCATATTCTCTCAGCATCTGATACATTCATATATCTACGATTTGGTCTTGCTTCATCAAAACAGTTTCTCTTGAGGACATCATCACCTTGGAAAATACTCTCCTACCATCCGAAGAACTCTCTACAGATAATCTATCAACATCTTTGTTAACCATGGACCAAAACAACCACAACAACACCATCTTCAGATCAACCAGCATCTTGCATCCCACAAACGATCAGCACACCGAAACCTCCACTCCGTCTTCTGAAACTCTACCACCGTCGATTCTCAGACCTCATCTCCACGCTCTGCCCTTCTCCCTTATCACATCACCCAATGGTTTCCCAGAGTTCAGCGCCTCTTATCCAGAACTCGAGTATCGTGTGCCTGGAGGTATGTTTGCAGAGTCTTGTCCAGTGTGTGATGAGATAGCGATGGAGGGAAGTATAGAGAAAGGGTTTGTGGCTAGGTATCCTAGGGGTTGGGTATTGGTGGCTTGTAAACGACATGTGGACGTGTTGAGGACAGGCGAAGGTGGCAGTCATGTGGTCGTAGGTGGACAGCCGGAGTTAAGGTCGAAAGCAGCCTACCGTTTTCGGGAACGCGAGGTGAAACGACGGGAGAAAAAGGCTGTGGAGGAAAGAGCAGGTACTGCAACTTCTTCTGCTGTGGCAGATGAAATACCCGAGACGCCGCCATCAACACCTCCATCAGGCAATACACCCATACCGCAAACAGAGCCTGCATCAAGGACCACACCCACACCACCATCGCCACCCCCAACAACACAAAAAGCCACAATAGATCCCTGTCCCATCTGCCTATCCACCACTCCAACCCTCTCCCTCTCCTGCACCCACACCTTCTGTCTCCCATGCCTAACAAACTGGCAAACCACCTCCCTCGATACTGCCCTCAGCACCTGGCTCTCCTCCTCCCCCCTGCTCCTCACAACCTACCCAATCCTCTCCGCAACCCTAAAGTCCAGATTCACATGTCCAATGTGCAGAGCAAATCTCCAATTTACAAAACAAAGCAGGAGGAAAAAGAAGAGGTGGAATGGGAGGGAAAGAGGTGAGGAAGTAGGGGTGGTGGCGGCGAGGAGTAGGAGGGGTGGACAGAGGAATAGGAGAAGAAGAGGGGCATCTGGTGGTGGGGTGATGAGGAGTGAGTGGATGCCTACTGATCCTTGTGTTGTTGCGCCCGAGAGTATGCCAGTGGTGGAGAGACCATAAGCCAGACAAGATGGATTCCACGGCTATGGAATGAAACGAGCAGCTCAAATCCCACACTTGCTGAGTCTCGACAACACAATCATCAACTTCCGACAACTGGCTCCTCGTCAAGATGACACTCAAGCTCAATACCAATCTCGGCCACGCCGACGAAGAGTTCGAGATCGAATACATCCTCTCGCGCACCACGGCTGGCCCCTTCAACCGTTGCAAGGCTCGTGTCAACAACAGCACCCCTGCTCTGTCAGTTCACACCGCTACAGACTGCCTCCTCGTTCCTTGACGACTGATACAGCGACGGTCACCACAAGGGCCGTCCCTGGTAGCTAGGTTCTCGGGCTCTCTTCTCTCTACCGTCCGATAGCTTGCTGATTCAATGCCACTGGCTCCAACCCTTGTCATTCCGGCGGACCTCAGCAATGACAGGACAAGGATGAAATCTTGGGTATCAGGATGTTTGCGTTATATGTATCATCTCACCATTTACAATCAAGTCCCTGCTCCATCTTTATCTTGGCCCTGAAACTCTGCATCCATATTCGTATTCACATGCCCAACATTCAACGCTTCATCAAACACAGGCATCAAATCTCCACTCGGTGCATCAAACCAAGGTAACATATCCAAGCCCAACAAACTCATATCGACGTCCTGACTCTCAATCAAGAAATCGCCAAAGCTTTCTTCTGCATGAGCGCCGTCAAAAATTTGCAAGTTGTTCGATTGGCTGAAGGTTGGAACATGCAGAGAGTTGCTGTCATCTTGGTGGTTGTGTCGGTGTTGGACGGGAGAAGGGAAGGTCGTTGGCGAGGGTGCTATTGTTGCGAAAGCAGAGGCTGGGAGCGAGGATCTGTGGTGTCGGTGTTGGTGTGGCGAAGGGTGAGGCAGATTGTTGCCAGAGTATGTACGTGTATGACTGTTTTGTGGTTGCTGGAATGAGGCGCCGTTGCTCTGCATGCTGTTGAAGTCGAAGGGTGTGTTGTGGTCGATGAGTGAGTCGAGCGATTGCGATACTGGTTCGGTTGTGCCAGGACCACCGGAGAAGTGCCAGGCTACATTCGTGCTGGGTGAATTGAGGGTGCCTGTCAGTGTCCAACCAATCGCTGTCATCGCATAATTAGTTTCGAATCAAGAACATTCGGCCCAGTATGACTTACGTTGATTTGGGTCACCGACCGCAGGAGGCGTTTTGGATTGCATGAATGAACTCTGCACCAACGCGCTCGGAGACCATGGATTCGATGGAGTCTTTCTTCGCCATCCTGGCTGGGTAAATGCAGGTTTTGGTTCCGGTTGCTCGAAAGCGCTTTCTCCTTCTTCCACCGTGTACAAGAGAGGGTCTCCGACACCTTTGAACTTTTGGTCCAACACTGTCAGTATGTATTTCGTCCCTGCCCAATATGTTTCGAGACTTTGTAGTGCTTTGTAGCAAAGTTGGTAGTGTTGATTCGCTGCCGTTGCGAGTAACGTATGGCGAGCTAGTGCTCTTTCTACCATCGGCGGCCTGGTGCTGTTTGATAACATGCTTGACGGTCGTATCATGTTTGCTGTTTCTGCTACTCCCGCTGCGGCCTGTTCTCGAGCCGGGCTTCCAGCGCGAGAGTTTGCCGCTGATTGTGAGCGAGAATGTTCTTTCGAGGTGGCCGTCTGCTCGGCCGTCTCCTTGAGAAAGGCACAAGCAGCGATATAGATTGGTTGTGTAGTGAAGGGGTTACCAAGACTGGCTTTTGTATCGATGAGTTGTGAGTAAGATAAGATGTCCGCGATGGTTTTGGCGGAAGACATGGATAATGCTTGACTGTTAGGGAATAGTTGAAGCATTCTGCCTTCAAAAGTTTTCAGCAGTGTTGGCTGATGAAGTAAGACAATGAGTGTATGGAACCAGAAATGTAGTAAAACAAAATTGGTTCCTTCTCCAGCTTTGACATAGTGATGGAAGTTCATCGCTTGGAAATGTAGTTTTGGAGAGAGGCCTGTGATGTGTCAGTACTCGTCGAAACGTCTGCCCGGGCAGAAAAAACGAACCCTGATACAAATTCGTCACCCGTGCTTCCATATCTGCCAATTGTTGTGGGGTTTCACTAGTTATGTCTGAAGGCTCCTTAATACTATTAAGCAGATCCGCAACTCGACCGTACAAACAGACAATTCGGATGAGAGCAGGAAATGGCGAAGGCCAGCCAGTTTTAGGGTCCAACAAATCAAGAGGCGGGAAAGAGAGTTCAATGTCGTCGTCTTGCAGCGTGCTTCGTCGTCCGGTGCCAGAGGAAACAACTCGATCAAGGAAGAAGACTGCCCACAAAGTATCGACTCGCTCGCGTTCGGCTGCTCTCTGTTCTTCGGCTGTGTCATGATTTTGGCCTAGTATATCAGTGCGGCCGAACATCTTATCCACTTGCTTCTCGTTTCTTGAGAATCTAGGAGAAGACCCATCACGGCCTTCATAACGAAGACCATCGAGCTTGTGTAAACCTAGATCTTGAGCCATGCGAATGGATATACCAAGATACATCCAGAGACCACTATCTCTGCTTTCGCCAAACTCATTATAGGCAAGCAGAAGTGCAGCTTGCACAGCAGCGACACTAGGCGTCGCATAAGTATCAATCAGAGCCAGTTTCGCTCGTTGAGCAAAAGCAGAACCTTGCTCTGAGTGGTTCACATGTTGGCCATCGCGTGATTGCTGAACAAGCAAATGATGAGTGGAGAAACGAGCGGCAAGTGCACAAACTGCATCCACAAGGATTGCATCAACCTGCTTTTCTTCAAGGTCTTTTAAGAAACGATCTCGTTGGAGGAAGGGAAAATTACAAGCAAGGTGGACGAAGAATGTATCGCAAAGGTGTGTGATAAGTTCACTCGGCGGCATCGATGAGTTGTCGTAAAAAGGTAGGATCTGCGGTGTACGTGCGTCTGGATCATAGGTGGCAGAATGATTTGACATGGCCGAAGCGCCAGGTTGAGCACCTGCCGATGGAGAAGTTACGCCATCGGCTGTTGATGATGAGCGATTGACTTTGACGACCATCTGCTTGAAGCCTGGCATGATGGCAGTAGGACCAAGCCAGCGAAAGTAGGGCATACGATTTCGAGCGCCAGAAAACAAGGAGGGCGTTGGTTTCGAGAGATAGCTCTGATCATTGTCGTTTCGTGAAGGCTGCCAATGAGCAGGTTCTGATGCATTAGGTGTAGAATTTCTGGCGGAGGTCGTTGTTTTACTCTGACTTTGTGACTCGGCCGACTTGAACTTCCTGGCAGGAGGAGCCTTGATCGAATCTGCTGTCTCGGAACGGCGCAAGATAGGAGGCGCAGCTCGAGGAGTGTCGGTCTCATCGACATTGGCAGTTCCGGAAGAGTTTTCATCAGCATAGCCAGTACACTCCAATCTGTTGTTGGTGCACGTGTTACAGTGCGGACGTTCACCAGAACATGCAACCTTTCGTTTTCTGCATACCAAGCAAGCAGTGGAAACACGACGCCTTTTGGCTTGAGGAGCTCCTTGACTGGTAATAAACCGCAACTTTTTGGGTTGTGATTTTGACTTGTTCCCTTGAGTTGTGGCAGACGGAGCAGGCTGTGCTGATGAAGAAGGATGGTTAGGAGTCGAGAAGGAATCTCTTTGCTGATGACTAGTCATGACTCGAACAGGACATTCCTACAGATTGACGAGGTGGACGACAGCTTGTCGATCAGCAGAAGATGCAAAAGCTGGAGAAGAGGTCGAAACAAGGAGTGGGGTCGAGATGGGTGCAAGCCAAGCAAGTAAGTTAACGAGGCTTCGAAACTGCAGGGCGTTGGTCTCACGACTTGGATCAAGGACAGATGAGGAAGTTGACACAAATTGATAATTAGCAAGAGGAAGGCAAGAAGCTGAGATGGCACCGCGGCGGCAAAGACAAATTGGGGTCATGCCGAAGACGGCCATGTCGTTTCTCCAACGACAAGCCACAATTCGATAGGAACCGACGGCGCTCAAGAGGCATCCAGTCCACAGTCCACAGTCCACCTGGTGCCTCGTCGAAGGAAGATGCGGGGCGCCAGTGGAACACGAGCTTTCCCCGCCACGGTGCACAGATCTCCCGAAATTCCCGAAATAATCCACGTCGACCGTCGTTGTTACCAACTTTTTGGCATGTGAAGCTTTAGAAAAGTACGACCATCACCCTCCTATTCCTATCCATCATGGAGGCCATCATCCGCCCGGCATTGACTGCCTCTGGTCGTCGCACAGTCGCTACTCGCTTCCGCCCAGCATGTCGCTGCTTGCACAACAGCCCGTCGAGAACAGCCACGCCACTGCCTCATCCCATCGCTGCTGGCCCCCCACCACAACCTCCCCAGGCACCTGCCACCGAGACTGAAGATCGCGTCGCTCGCAAGAGACAGCAGGCTGCTCTTTTGGCCAGACAGTCGCAGATGAAAGTCGATCCTACAAAGCCAGCATCCGCTCTGCGCAAGCGTTTCTGGAAAGAGTCTTCGGTCAAGGAGACGCCTGGTATGTCCTGATGCTCTCGCGATTGCGCTGCCTTCGCTCACACATATCTCAGATGGACTCCAGATCATGCTGGACAAGCGACCCGTCAGAACGGCCTCCAAGGAGGTCCTCACCCTACCACCTACCAAGTATGCCCTTGCCTCGGGCATTGCTCTCGAATGGGATCTCCTCACGTCGGCGCAACAGGCGCTGAAGTACCACTACATTCCTCTCACGTCCCTGAGTTCGCGCGCAATCGATATCCACAAGGCCGATCTGCAAGGCGACAAGAAGATTAGAGAGAGCATTGTCACGATGCTTATGAGATACCTGGGCACTGATACTTTGCTGTGCTGGGATCCCGAGAAAAACATCCACGACCCTTCTTCGGCGCTCGACATGAAGATTGATGGACAAGCACAGCAGAGTCTCCGACAGAAGCAAATTGAGACGGCCGAGCCGATTCTCGCATACCTCACGACGCACATCTTCCCTGGTCTCGAGATTGTGCCTATCTTGGGCGAGGACAGCATCATGCCGGTCAAGCAACCCAAGGTGACTCAAGAAGTGATTCGTGGATGGATGTCAGCGCTACCAGCATTCGAGTTGGCAGGACTGGAGAGAGGAGTGTTGGCCACCAAGAGTCTGCTTGTGGCAATCCGCTTGTTGGTCGAGTGGAGTCAGGAGTTCAGACATCTGCAGAAGGACGGCAACACATCTAGGTTCGGCATCACTGAAGCGCGTCAGGCTTCCAGTGTCGAAGTGACATGGCAGACGGATATGTGGGGTGAAGTTGATGATACTCACGATGTTGAGAAGGAGGATCTCGCCAGACAGTTGGGCAGTGTGATTCTGCTGGTGTCATAGAGTATTATTATTACCTAGAGTTCGACAAAGATGCCGCAAAGGGGCAGTGTAGGAATAGAGTTCTAGGCCAGCCCGCAGACGTTGAATCCACCGGCGTCATCTGCATGAACTCGAGCTAGCCGAGAGTTTATCATGCTGCTTGACTCTTGAGCTGTCGTACGCTTCCGTCGTGTCCCCTTCTGCTCTCTTCTCTCTCTATCCGTACATATCCTCCGGTTCTGTTACAGCAGACTTGAGGAATATCCCTATTGCAATTGTTTGGACATGGCTGAAAGGTATCGTGGGCTTGCAATTAACTACATGTACGCCAAGACTGACGTGCTCTGGGGGTTAGCAGCAATAATACGCCGTCGCATCAACGCAACAAGTCGTCGATTGCAAAATCACTCCTGTCAAGGGTGACAAGCAGGGGCGACGTGCCTCAGACCGAGGCCCCCGACTCTCCAACAACCACAGACAATTCAGCAGAAATGGCCTCGTCACGGAACTCGTTCCAGAGCGCCAGACCAACCCCTCATCTGGTCACCACCATGACCAACTCCAATCCCGACCCTGCCTCTGCCTCGCCAGCTACCCGTACGCCAACTGCTCCTCGGAATGGATCCATCACCACTATGCCTCAACAATCCACCACATCAATCGAACAGTCGGTCAAGCTGTTCAAGGTCTTTGAAGCCTTGCGACAAGGAGACACGGCTGGTATCAACAAACACCTACGCGAAGACTCGACCAAGCTCGAAGGCAACACCATATTGCATCTCGCCGTCCAATGCGCCGAACCCTCTGTCGTCGAGTACGTCCTGAGTATGGGCCAGAATACTCTCGACATCAATGCCAGAGATCGTGACGGCAACACTCCTTTACATATCGCTTCCACCCTCGGCCGCACTACCGTTATCAAGCTTCTCCTTGACCAGAAAGCCATTAATGAGTCTGTCGCAAACTTTCACGGAAAGACTCCACTCGACCTCGCTCGCAGCCCAGACGTCTTCCAGCTCCTACAGCTTGCTCGCTCCGTCTTCATTGAGACGACCACCCACAGAATCCAGCATCTCATCCAGTCCGCCGACTATGGCACCCTTGAAGATGTCCTTGCCGACGATCACGTTCGTCACGTTGTCGACATCAATGTCCCCGAATTGGCTACAGAACCTCAGACAGTTGAATCCGGTGGTACGCTGCTGCACGAGGCTACCCGCAAGAAGGACACACAACTCATCCAGATACTCCTGCTCAACGGCGCAGATCCCTTCCGTCGTGATCGCAAAGGCAAGCTGCCTCAGGAAATCACAAAAGACGATCACACCAAACAAATCCTTAAAAAGTCGCCCGCCGCTGCTGCCGCCCAACGAGGTGTTCAAGAGAAGGCTATACTTGGTACCGGTGAAGGCCAGCCCGAGAACGCGCTGAGTGCAAAGGAGGCACGTGAGATGAAGGGCTACTTGAAAAAGTGGACCAACTACACGACTGGATACAAACTGCGATGGTTCGTGCTTGAGGATGGCGTTTTGAGCTACTACAAGCACCAGGACGATGCTGGTTCTGCTTGCCGTGGTGCCATCAACATGAAGATTGCTTCTCTGCACATGGACTCCAAAGACAAGTTGACTTTCGAGATTCATGGCAAGTCGTCAGTCAAGTATCATCTCAAGGCAAACCATGAGGTCGAGGCAAAGCGCTGGTTTTGGTCCCTCAACAATGCCATTCAATGGTCCAAAGATGAGGCTCGTGAAGAGCAGAAGCGTCAACGTCAAGAAGGCGAGGCCTTGCGTCAGGCTGCTGCAGATAAGCAATTTACCGCTCCATCTGTCGCCGACTCTTCTACTCTTGCACCTACTGTGAGCGATCGACGCACCAGCATCGCACATACTGCTGATGGAGAGACTTTGTACGGTGATGAGCCTACGAGATTACACCGTCACCACACTTTCGAGACAGACGGCGAACGAGACTTCGAGGATGAGGAGGATGATTATGCTGATGACGACAGCTCTCACGAGGTCAAACCTATCAACAAGGATGCCTTCAACATCACCGCTCAGTCAGCAAAGCTTCAGCTGGACTTGTTGGCCTCTGTCTCAAACTCGTTGCAGCAAGAGAAGACCAACAACCCCAGCATCCCCCTGGGTCACCCTGATGTCGAATATGCTCTGGCCTCTTACGATACTGCTGTCGGTAATCTCAGAGGTTTACTGATAGATCTTCTACGAATCTCAAAGGACCACGACGCCTATTGGCAACATCGTCTTGATCGAGAAGCACACGTTCGCAAGCTTTGGGAGGAAAGTATGGCCCGAGTCGCTGCCGAACAAGAGGAGCTGGAAAATCGCATTGGTGAGAGTGAGGACAAGCGCAAGAGAACCAAACGCGCCCTGAGAGATGCGTTGGAAGGACAGGCTTCAGGTCCCGCAAGCCGAGCCCGCAGTCGCAGAGGAACTACAGCCACTCAAAGTAGCAAGCTCGCTGCTGCTGTTGCAGGTATATCTGTTGCCGAAGACGGTACGGCTGTTACGGGTCCACCATCGCCTTCCTTGAGTCGCAGACAGACTCTTGCAGACTTGACCAACCACGATGTGTCCGATGATGATTCAGACATGGATGAACAGTTCTTTGATGCCGTTGATGCTGGAGAAGTTGAGGTTGTCGGTCAAATGCCCATCACAAGCACGCCACAAACCAACATTCAAGCAGAGAAGGCGGCACCAATCGAGGACAACACTTCTACCGCGATCCAAAAGTCGTACAGAGGATACGAGGACCCTGTTAGATCCAAGCTTCCCCTTGATGCTGACAATCGACCAAAGGTTTCGCTCTGGGGTATTCTCAAAAACATGATTGGTAAGGATATGACCAAGATGACTCTTCCCGTCACCTTCAACGAACCCACCTCTCTGTTGTATCGTGTCGTTGAAGACATGCAATACACTGAGCTCCTAGATATCGCCGCCGAACGCTCCGATTCTGCCGAAAGAATGGTTTATGTCGCTGGTTTTGCTGCTTCGGAATATGCCTCTACCATCGGCAGAGTCGCAAAGCCATTCAACCCTCTGCTGGGAGAAACCTTCGAATACGTCCGCCCTGACAAGGGCTACCGCTTCTTCATCGAGCAAGTCAGTCACCATCCTCCAATTGGAGCTGCCTACGCCGAGAGTGCCAAGTGGGAGTATTATGGTGAATCTTCTGTGAAGAGCAAGTTCTATGGCAAATCGTTTGAGATTAACCCTCTCGGTACATGGTTCTTGCGTCTGAAGCCAGATCACGGACCGGAAGAACTCTACACATGGAAGAAGGTCACTTCATCAGTTGTCGGAATCATTACTGGTAATCCCACTATTGACAACTACGGCTTGATGGAAGTCAAAAACCACACTACTGGAGAGACAGCCATTCTCGACTTCAAGCAGCGTGGTTGGAAAGCATCATCTGCCTATCTTGTTGCTGGAAAGATCACCGATGCAAAAGGAGTTCCCAAGTGGAGCATTGGCGGTCGCTGGAACGACAAGATTTATGCTCGTCCCACTCCTGGCTACGAAGATGAGAATCTTGGCACTTCAACCAAGTCGCAAGAATCCAACCAGGCGATTCTTGTCTGGGAAGCTGGACCTCGTCCTCAAGGTATTCCCTTCAACCTGACACCATTCGTCGTTACTCTCAATGCACTGCCTCAACGTCTGCAACCTCTTCTCGCACCTACTGATTCCAGATTCCGACCTGATCAGCGCGCCATGGAGGAAGGAAGATACGATGATGCATCTGTAGAGAAGAACCGCGTTGAAGAGAAGCAAAGAGCAAGACGTCGCGAGCGTGAGGCTGCTGGTGAACACTTTGAGCCCAGGTGGTTCAAGCCCGCGAAACATCCCGTCACTGGAGAAGAGTACTGGCACTTTGGTGGCGAGTACTGGGGTATCAGAGATAGGGTTGCCAATGGAGAGGCTAGTTGGAAAGAGGCTGGCCTCGAAGAGATCTACTGAGGTTGTTGGGACGTTTTGGATCAAGTCTTGGTGGAGTTGAGGAGAGGCATTGTTTGGTAGTCACCTATCCATTATTCATGTTCCTATGAACGTGCTTGTTCTACCTGCTACAACGTCTTTCAACGTGCGATACGTCACCAAACCTGCCTGTGATGTGTTTCCAATGGCTCAATGATGTTTTTGTGTCGAGAGTGGCTTCATCCAGCAGCGTCGAACGAAACTCGAGATTTGATAACAACCACTTGCGACAAAGGCTCGAAACTCACCATGAAGATTCCTGTGAGCAACAATAAAGCTAAGAGCAATATTTACATGATCTAAACCGAGACACAGGCCTTGTAGTCGCCATTGATGTGCTCAAAGTTGTTGTAGCAGGGACGACCCTGTCTAAGATACCGGGTTGGAATGCTGTGATGTCATGCCGAGCATCGCGTGCTTCAACGCGTCTCTCGTCTTTCCAACTCTTCCACTCCTATAACACGCTGCTTCCAATTATTTGAGTCGCGCCAGAAGCGTGTTCGGTCTCGGAGTATCGAGGATGAGATGGAAACAAAACTTCAACCGACCTAAACGGACACTCTCCTCTAGAGATATGCCGACATGATAGTATTCTATGAGCCAACATCACCCTTCCAGGCCAAGAAGACCAAGGTATCAGGATCTCAATCAATTGCAGCCAAGGGTTGGCGCACGGCATACTTGTAGAGATGCAGCATGCTATCTCTCCCCAGCAGGTAGGTTAGCGAGAGTCCTCATAGGATTTAACCATGGCAGAATCCACCTTTTTCCTAGCCTCGATCTTTCGTAGCAATCATGGCTTTACAAACGCTCAAGGCATATACGACAAAAGGGATCCACTGGTTCTTCCCAGAGCCTGAGAAGTCCGAGGATGGCCGTGATCAATGGCCTTCGAGAGCAGCCTTCTTGTTGGCTGCTATGGGTGGTTGTGCTGGTCAGGGCAATCTTCTCCGCTATCCCTCGGTCGTCTACAACAATTACGGTCTTCAATGGTTTATACCATACCTTCTCGCTGTCTTTCTTATCGCCATTCCTGCTCTCGTTCTTGAGATCGCCATTGGTCAGACGTACAGAGGAGGCAGTGTCATCGCTTTCAACAATATCAATCGACGTCTCAAAGGTGTTGGCATTGGGCCTGTCTTTGTCAGTTTTATTGTTGTTCAATACTTCACAGTCAATCTCGCTTGGATTATGATCTACTTCAGAAATTCTTTTACTAGTCCGCTGCCTTGGGAGAACCGCATTGAAGACTTCTACAATAACGACGTTGTCGCCAATCCAGCGCCTATTGTAGGAAGCCTTACCAATGGGGGCAAGGATGTCGCATCTTACACGAAATACCCCGCTGTTGGTCTGATCGGAGAGACGGTAGGATGGAGCGCTTTTATCTGGTTTCTGATCTGGTTCTCCATCTTTCGTGGTGTCGGCATGACTGGACGCGTTGTATATTTCACCATGGGACTGCCCATCATCACTACCATCATTTTCGTCGGCCGTGCTCTCTCGCTGGACAATGCTGGTGCCGGAGTCAAGCTTCTTTGGGGAACCTGGAGAGGGGATCAATTGGCTTCTGGCACCGTTTGGCAAACTGCTGTAGGACAGGTCTTTTTCTCGACAGGGATTGGCTTTGGATACTTCACATCTTATGCCTCGTACAACCAGAAGCACTCAAATGCCGTCATGGATGCTGTACTCATCTGTGGTAGTAATGTGCTCTTTGAAAACTTTGCAGCCTTCGCGATCTTTGGTGTTGTTGGTTTCCTTCGACGCTGGCCATCGCCAGATGAGCGTTTGGGAGCTTTTGTTGTCGGCTTTCTTACTCTACCAGAGGCGGTTCTGCAGATGCCTGGAGCTAACTTTTGGGCTGTCCTCCTCTTTCTTACTTTGATTGTGCTGGGATTCAGCTCTGCATTTGTCATGCTGGACGTGGTTGCTACCCTGCTCGTGGACTCTGGGGTCAAGTACTCGCGTCCGGTTATCGTTACCACCCTTACGCTAGTCTCTTTCTTGATGTGTCTGCCATATTGCACCGAATTTGGCTATTACTTGTTGGACGGAGTGGACAGATGGATCAACAACATCGCACTCATCTTTGTCGTCTTCTGCGAGGTCGTTAGTGCTACCACCGTCTATCGCTGGAAGGATGTTACTGAACAAGTTGGTCTACTTGCTTTTGTTGTCTACAATCTCGGATACTTTGGAGGATTGCTTATTGGTGTTACTGTCGCCCATGGTCTTGAGAGTGCGGGTCCTGGTGCCGGTGCTGGGTTCGGCTTCTTTGTCGCTTGTACCATCATTGCAGGTGTCATTGCTAAACCTTCAGAGCCTTGTAACGCTGGCATTATTTCCAAGGTCAGAGGCCAACTCAGTCAAATGTGGTATCTAGCTTTCTACTCGGTAAGTGGCAATTATTCCTCCCACACCATTGCCCACCTTCTCGCACAATGGTACAGCATATATCGAGTGTTGCTGAAATGCACGATACTGTCTTTATCTAAGCTCAGTGCAAAGAGCGCCCAATGAATGGACATCTGTCAGCCGCTCATACACCCAGTCAAACACACTCTACAGCCATACACAACCCAACCTAAGCACACAAAAAGCCTCAAAAAATCGCCAAACTAACCATCCTTCGCAGGGCAACCAACTCCGCCGCGACCTCAACCTCATCATCGGCAGCGGCAAAAACTGGAAGATCCCTTTTTTCCTTCCTATCCTTTTGCGCTACGTCTCCGGCCCTGTCCTTGCCATCATCTTCAGTTTTGCGTTTCCTGAGTTCCATACTCTTCGCTACGATCCCATGATGATCACCGGTTTCATTCTTTCTGTTCTGGGGATGCTTGCTGTATTGATGGGGTTTGTGATGCCGAGGTATTATGATGTTTTTATTCCGGTGGAGAGGAGAGATGAAGGCACCAAGGAGACGGTACTCAATCAGCCGATGGACAAGATTGATGCCGTAGAGGTTGTCGCGTCTGAGTGTGATGGTGGCGAGAGTGGGGGTATGGGAGAAAAGTCGCTTGTTACTGCAAGCAGAGGAGAAGCTGTATCGCTCGGGATGAGAGAGGAGACGGTCAGGTAATCATGTCCTGGACAGAGCCGTGCGAATCTTTCATCCCTCGGTTCCTGTCCGATCCAAGTCTTCTGATCTCTCTGCTTGTTTTTTTTTTCTTCTGGTTTTTTGTTTTGTGCTGTTGCTTGTTCGCACAGGACCCTCGTTCATCCTCCTTGGGGCTTTTTGTGCCTTTGATACTTTTTACTTACAAATCTATATTTACTTTCTGTTTTCCATTGTGAACTTCTTTCCTCTTTCGCTGGAGAAACCAAAGCAAAGCAGTGTGTATCTCCTTCCCCGTGTGCTAAAGTATATAAGACGTATAGCTGTAAAAAATGCACAATACTGATACGAAAAAGAATAGTGTCCACTAAGAAACAACGAAATCATGGCCTTTTCCGTAGACTATGCCTATATCCCCACAGAAGACTGTAACTTCCCATTAACCCGTCGGATCTCCGTCTACGCAGAGAGCAGAATCTGCGCTATAGAAAAGCACAGACTTTGACACGGGGGAGGCTGGATATTTTACCATTCGCAAAACAAAGAACCAAATAAGAAAAAAAGAACGAGGAAAGAGATAGGTAGTGTCAACCTCATATGATATCCATTTCTGCTCACTGCAAAAGGCTGAAAATGCATATGCTTTGCAACTTGTTTGATTCGTCTTCATCCATCACAAATGATAGAACCACATTTTTCATGCCTCAAATCCACCACTAGCCATCAACTCCATGGCCCTCTGTCTCTGCTGGGCAGAAACAGTACTAACAGATTCTTGTGTCACGCTACCCGCACTCTGAGCAGGATCATGCCTGCGATTGTCGAGGATTTGTGCGGCAGCGGCACCCATAATGGCGCAGATGGAGTTTGCTGCTGCGTGTAGGTTGAGTCTATCGAGATCGCCTGGGACGTGGCAGAAGAGGACTTCTGCAGGGGTTTGTTTTGTGAACTTGTTTTGCGGCATCGTGTCAGTAAAGCGTTGTTCTAGCACACATTTTTTGGAGCCACAAGAAAAGATAGGGATATTAGGGGAGATTTGATACGAAGGAAATGGGAGATTGGGAGAACTTACCTTATTAGCCAAACTCTCATAATAGATAAACCCACAACAATACGTCCCCGCATCCTCATGAGCTCTGACATCCCTCCCAAATGCTGTTTTCAACACTTTACTCGCATTCTCCACAAGCTCATCAACATCAAACCCCGTACCCAACCCCATAGGTACTTCCTCACCCCAAGGATTGGGTCCTGCATCTTCTACCGTTTTACCTTCTGCATCTTTAATCATGTAGTACCGTCCCAGTTTAAACAGTCTTCCCGCCCATCCAGAGGTAAAACTCTGTTTGTAACTTCTGCGCTCGCAAGATACAAAGTTCCAGCCATCCGCCATACCCAGATGCAGGAGTAGATCGGCGGTTGCGCCTGATGAGGTGTGTAGAGCAGAGGTGTAGTCGCGTATGTGTGCGTATTCAACGCGGACGGCTGCTCCCTCTGCGGCCGTGGGGTTGAGGATAGTGATTGGGTGGTCAATAGGGTTGAATTGGGATCTAGCAGGTAGGGTTTGCGGTAGCAGTTTGGAGATCTCGTGGGATGTGTTTTTGGCGTAGTTTGTGCCGTCTCCGCGAGGAAATGGCTGTGGGGTTGGTCAGTATGTGAGTGAAAAGGCCGTCTATCAAAGGAGTTTGGTAAAGAGACGAATATTTTCCATGATTCCGTTGTTTCTGCTTCTTGTTCCGGAGAAGTGTTCGTAGAGGTGAGCATCTTTGCCTCGAAAAAGAGTAATCGATGATGATGAATCGATGATAGGCAAGACTAGATAAGAAAGACACTTACACCAAAGCCCGTAACCAATATGGTGATCGGTCTGACACTGCTATCACTATCCATGTCGTCTTGTTATCAGAAAGGTTATTCCGGGTGCTGTAGTTGTCAAAAGTTTATGAGATGGAGGTAGGTCCAGGATATGGAAGCAAGTGAGGTTGATACGGTTCGGTGCGGTCGAGTTCCGCGGGTTTGCCTCGCGAACATCTCGAGGGTGCGGGGAAGGGTTATGTGGGGCTCTTTCCATATCGGGTTCTTTCTCTCCTCCCCGTGTGCTAAAGACAGTCATAGTGTAGCTATCGGAATGTACGATTTTAATTTGAATATAAGGCTAGCCATTGAGATAGCCTTCAAGGGGGTCCTCTCTGTGGAGACCACATTTTTTTTTACGAAAGTATTGTGCATTTCTGTAGCTACACTGTGACTGTCTTTAGCACACGGGGAGGCTCTATTGCCGGCTCATGCACGAACACACACATATCAGGAAGCAAATTCACGGACAGCAAGATAAGAATGGTGTTTATTAGTCTATGATATCGCTGCAAATACGTGCTTTTAGGAAATCTGAATCGTCGCCCAAAGCCCTTAGATAGCCGTAACATTGTTAAGGACAGGGTACTTGGGCTGCAGAGGGTCGTAGACAGACTGGCAACGAGCATTGTAGTCACCAGTTTGGCCGATCTCAATGGCAAGCTCGTTGCCAGGAACACCAATCTTGGCTACTGTGCCGCACGTGGGCTTGACCTTATCCCAACCAGGTCCGGCAGAGGGGTTCTTGATCCACTGGACGAACCAGTCGTTCATGGAGTCGGCGAGGGCTTGCTGGGCTTCAGTGACGTTGGATAGAGCCTCGAAGCAAACACCTCCGCCGAAAAAGAACGGTATTTCAGTGCCGTGAGTAGGGGCACCAACCATGCAACCGACGACGTTGCAATAGGCCCCAAAGAAACGGTACGCCCAAGTGTCTTGCTTGCTGCTGCGAACATCGATGAGGTAGTCAACAGGGCAGAAGAAGCGGGCGTCTCCGTACTGGGCACCGCTCATGGCAGACACCGAAGCATAGTCAGAAACGTTGTAAGCAGCAATGAGTTCCTCATCGGGGATATGAGCGACATCAGCATCGAAGGTGTTGATCCATGAGCTGAAGTTGGTGTTCTCTCCGCCGTAAACAAGGCCAAAGATGACACCCTCGCCATCAGAGTTACCGGTCAAGAGAGGGACGTGAGAAGGGTAGTTGCCAGCAGCAAAGCGGCCAGCGTAGTCGGAGAAGCGAGTAACCTCATCAATGATGGGAGAGAACCAGGTGTTGTAGGTAGAATTAAAGTTGGCAGTCTCAATCTCGTAGATAGTCTTGTTGCGAAGACAATCAAGCTGACCAACACCAGTACCACAACCGACGTCGGCAGCGACGATGTCGAGACCTTGGTTGAGAGGAGTAATGGCAGGGCCAGATTCAGCATTAGCACTCATCTCGACAGCACCAACAAGCCATGATTTAGGGTTGTTCCAGAGGTAGTGGTCAACCTGGACGGAGCCGGAAGAATGGCCACCGAACACGATGTGATCAGGGTTACCACCAAAGGCAGCAATGTTGTCATGAATCCACTCCAAAGCTTGCTGGACGTCGAGAATACCAAAGTTCTGCGAACCATTCTTGCCCAGCTCAGCCGAGTTGGGATAAGCAAAGATGCTTTCTCTAGTGTTGAAGCTGACGAAGATGACGTCCTTGCGAGCAAAGTTGTTGCCCTGGAATTGTACGTTGCTGCTGGAGCCAGTGACCATGGCACCACCATACATGTACACAAAGACCTGATGTATGTCAGATAGGCTCGCAGAAAACTGGATAAAAAGTACTTACAGGAAGGCTCTGGCCAGTGGCATTGGCCGGAGCCCAGACGTTGAGGTTCAAGCAGTCCTCATCTTGACGGCTGTAGGGGGTGGTACTAATTGCCTGAGGGCAAGTTGGTCCGTAGGCAGTAGCATTGATCACCTGTCCATGCTTGAGCTTGCCCTTGGGGATAGGAGCCTTCCATCTGCACGACTTGCGTCAGTAATGGTCCTTGAAACTATGCATAATACGATGCAAGCGAGCCGTTGCGGTCGTTATGCAAAATGCTATCGACGTACCTGTTCTGTCCGCCAGTTGTCTCGGCAAAGGGAATGCCCAAGAAAACGGAGTTTCCGCTGGCATCTGCAAAACCTTGTACAGTGCCTTGGTTGAGCTTGACAGCGTGAGCACCTACTGAAGTGTGAGCAGCTGCAGCAGGTCCAGCGGGAGGGGCTGGATGATGACCCGCGGGCGGTGCTGGACGTGGAGGAGGTCCACGCGTGGCAGGCCCAGCAGGTGGACCAGGGGGAGCTGGCGGACCTGGAGGAGCTGCGTCCCTGCCCACAGCAAGAGCTGTCACGCAGGGAACAGCCAGGGCTGCATTCAAAACATAACCGAATCTCATTCTTGTTTCGTGACGATAGGGTTAAAGGAAAAGACAGCAAAGTTCAAGTCGAGACGAGAAGGACGAATGGGTATATCGAGCAAAGGAGCAAGATCTGCTTTTATTCTCTCGCACCCACGCGAGAAGGATCCATGTTCCTGCAGATCATTCTTGTTGATGAAACCCACGTGCAGATTGAGACTGGCCAAAGGTCAGAAGAGGGTCCATGCCGCAGCAGTCTCTCCAATTTTCCACCATAGGGCAGTGTATATTGTAGGGTAGTATTCGGCAATCTCGCCCCGAGGTGGGCCTGCCTGTGTGCCAAAGTCTGATATATGACCTGCCTTTTACAGCATCGCGGAGCCGTTTTCACAAGACGGATTTGCGCAGTAACCCAGCGACGTCGGACGAGCCTGGTGATGTATCGTCAGAGACCTGTGGAGCCATTGTCTCTCCATCAAGTTCGCTTAGAATCTTCCAAGTGTCGTGCATCTTAACAGTCAAGGTGTGGAGCATGCGAAAAAGGAACCTCTAGTTCTGTTAGCAAGCCTGCACGGGACCTTAACACCGCGCAATTATCGTCGCGATCTTTCGCAAGACCAGTGTCGTTCAATCCGAGTCATGGGTGTGGAAACCGCGCCACCTTACGGTTGGCGGTTGGAGCTTGATACGCGTTGTGGCACTTTAATCATGCAGGCAAAAAAAAAGCTAAACCATGAAACCCAACGGTCAAACTGCCAATCGGAAGCGCGAAAGCCGAAGTCTTGCGGATTCGCTTGGAACCGGCAGACAAACACCGTGTAAATCGGATTGAGAGTCATGGCAACTTGCGAGAGCGAGATGACTCGAAACCCCTTCGAATTGTCATGGTTGAATTGCCGTGGGTTGAGTTGTGGTGCGCTGTGCAAGTATGATGGATGTTGCAGGTACTTTAAGTTGGTAAACACGAGCGCCTTCCGAGAACCTGAAACTCCGTATGCAAACCCAACTTTCAACCGAAAACTCTACCTGCAAAATTTAGGACATGAAAACGTCCATTGGCTGGGAGTATACCTGATGGAAAGGTTGATAATATGAACACACCAGTTATCCATGCTTTTATCGCCTGTGGAGACGGCGACGGCAAACCCTAAGACTAGAGTGAATGCCGTGTTGGTCTGACCACAGCTAAAATGTTTCGTCTGTGCTGTTCCCCATCCGATCCCACGTCCGCAGAAGTTACCACTCTAGGGAAATTTCGCAATCGTTTTACCTTTCATCAGATGGTTCGCCGATGGGCGGACAGGGTATACCGTTCACGCATGAGTCAGTGTTATCGGAAAGCAATTTTCTGTTTGCGTGGCTTTGTCCGTAAACTTCCAAGCATTCATGATACCAGCAGAAACAGCAGATTGCAAGGTCATTCATGCTTTTGGCTCTGATCGGGTTCATCTCTAATTAGTGTTGCAGGTTTCTGGAAGAAGAACGTGGAGCCGTTCTTTTCCATCTCACGCCTGTAGAGCTTGATGATCCATCGTGCCAAAGCCATCTCAAGATAGTTGCCCACTAGTATGTAGATCTCAAGCCCTACTGCAAGCCTCCATGCAACCGTAATGCGAGAGGAAGAACATAAGAAGTGCATTGTTCCACACAGCTGGGACCCATCACTGTTGCAAGTATCGATTTCTTTTCTCCTCTACTGCAACCCTGCACGCACTGTGGGTTCTCTGGTTGAAGATCTTTTCATGTAGATTGATTGCTTCGATCCTTCGCAGCCATGCCAGATTCGTCGGTAGGCCAGGTTGTACGTGCTTCCCTTCATCCCGGATCTGCGTTGTCAAGATTGCTCATCATCGTTATAACAGATCTCATGGTACATTTGCACCATCATACCATGCTTTTTCCTGTTCCTGCGTTTGTTCAGTAAATGGCAACGCTTCGGTCGACTTACCCTGGATGACTACTTCCTCATCCTCGCGGCAGCATGCCTCATTGGTGACCTTGCCATCCAGCAGCATATGTAAGCTTTATGTCCTCGTGGCATTGGGAGTGATGGCCATCTAACGATAGACAGGTGGAATCTCGGCATGGCAAACATGGCAGATGCGAGCCAAGAAGACTTCATCGGCATCATGAAGATGATTGTCCCTGGTTCAGTCCTTTACGTTTCGTCCCTGTGGTGCATCAAAATCGCCCTCGTCATCTTCTACAAGAAACTCGCCGCGCCGGGCTCGAGGATGCAGATTGCATACAACGTCGCCCTGAGTGGCCTGGCTGTCACATTCACCACAATATTTTTCGATATCCTCTTCCAATGCTATCCATACGACAAGAGATGGTCCCATGATCCGAGATACCAATGCAGTGCGAAAGCTTCGCGTATCAATTACTGGATCACTATTCTTTTCAACATCTTCTCCGACGTTACCATTATTTGTCTTCCCATCACCATGGTCATGAAGCTTCAAATGAAGCTTAAGCAAAGACTAGCAGTCGCTTTCATCTTCGCTTTGGGTGGCTTTGTCCTAATCGCCAGTAGTGAGTCCTTCATCTCTGTTGGTATTCTGAATTCGTAAGTACTGACGATCGCACAGTTGTCCGAGCCGTCTACTCCTGGCAGAATGAGACAATGTTGACTTGTACCGTGTCCATGGTCGAGAATGGCGTCGCGATCATCGGTGCCTGTCTGCCAGCTCTTCGCGCCTTCTTCCTGGGCCAACCCTCTACAAAAGGCAACAGCAGCTACGCAAAGCACTACGAACTTTCGTCGAACCAACGAAGAAACACCCAGGGCCGAAGTACCAACAACTTCACATCTTCCACAAGTAGAGCAGGCAGAAGCCACTCTGTCGACTCGGACGAAGAGCTCGTGAGAAACATGCAAGCGCATGGTCAAGCACAGCCATATGTTTCTGCGCAATCGAGCCTGTCGGACGACAAGACAAATGGCATAATGGTCGCTACAACGGTCGATATCGACCATAAGGATCAGGAGAGCGCGAATTCAGTCCACGATCCCTTTGCAGCTAGTCGCGTTTAGACCTTTCCTTTGTCGATGCTTATATACCAGAAACTCAATGCTCGCCCAGACGGCGAAGAATTATTCACGATTCGATGAGGTGGCTTGGTCTCGATCGAGAATCATCAATTAATCCAAGACAACCACTGCTCCGTCCCGAAATTCTGATCGGTGAAGAAAAGATAATCTTCCGGTACTTCCATTGAGTAAGATAGGGTGTTCAAAGTTTCAGGACTCAAATAGTCTGACCCTGTCATATTGGTAGAATACCCGCCGGGTGGACCCTGAGGTGGAAGTTCGGATCTCCGGCTACTAGGAGATTGCGTCGACTGGTCTTGCTGATCGCCTCTACCAGACTTTCGAGATACATGGATTCTTCCAATCATAGGAAGAAGTAGACTGGCCTTTTGTGGCTCAGCCGAGTCTGGCTGTTCAATCAGAGACCGCAAACTTTTGATGGCCTCGAGTCCGTGCAAAGCAGACTGGCTACCCGAGCGGTTTAACGCTCGTTCCATAGCTTGAACAGCCTCGTCGATCAGAGAGTGGGTCTGCTCAGGAGTCATTATATGCCGGGAAGCCACGGCAGACGGGGCCGCTGCAGACTTTCTCGCAGATAACATCAAAAATACAATGGCCGAGAACGCCTGCAAGTCGATGATGGAATTTGCAAAGAAGCCTGCCGGCAGAAGTGGTCGCAATGAGATATAACGCCTAGTATGTGCTTGGCAAGCGCTCAAGCAAGAAATGAAGTTGTAAAGAAATCTCTGGTCATGATCGTAGGCGAGAGCCAGTCGAAGATGAGTGCGTATGATCAGGTAGGAGTGCCAATACTGGAAGACGGCTGCCGGAGTTAACACCGTTGGCGATTCCATCCACCACGACGCTGGAGTTTTCGCGACAGCTTGCAGTTCTTGATCCGTAGACATGACAGCACTCAGTAGGTCCGGTACGGGTTTGTCCTGTATGTACACACCATCGAGTTCTAGAACCTTACTCGCAATATTGGCGAGTCTATGGATAAAGGCCTGCAAGATAACTTCGCCTTGGCAGTCGATAAATGACCGCACAGGAAGTGGGAAGCTAGAGGTAGCCACTGGAAGAGACCACATCATCGAGATGATTCGATCGATGGCACAAATGGACTCCCAAACCTCAGCCTTCTCTTGTTGTTCAATTGATGCATCTTGACGGTGTTGTTCAGGTTGGATGTCATCCGGTTGAGGTTGAGGCTCTGCAAGATGCAGGGCCGTTGCTGCTCTTGGCAAGCCGATGAGTTCAGCGACGGCAATGACTCGTCGAAGAGTAAGCCATGTCTTTCTTACCCTTGCTCGGCCAAGTTGGCTATTTTGGAGAACATGATTAATTATTTGTCATGGGAATTTTTGGTAGAGACCAGGGAAGACAGCGTGGAGCACTTACAGGCGTATGAACAATAGGGCGCACCGGATGCCTTCAAGATCAGCAATTAGATCATCGTTCGAGACGACAACCTTCTCCACGAGGTTGGAAACATCTTTGATAAACGTAGCCGAGTCAGGTATACTTCGTAACATGCTGATTGCATCCGGAGCTTGCTGAACTGTTAAAGTCACAGCCAATAAAAGGATTGCAATAGGCACTGGATGCGTGGCGGACTGTGTGACCTTATCATAATTCTCGAGCATGACAGGACCAGCACCCATGGCAATATTCAAAGAGAAGAGAACCTTGTACCATGATAGCCAGTCCGAAGAGTTAGCGGCGATGATAACCATATCCTCGCGCGAGGGCAAGAGCTTGAGCAAAGCAGTTGACTCCTTAGACATGGTCGAAGTGGACAGACGGGCGGAGGGGATAGTGGTTTCATGACCATTTGAGTCCAGCAAGTCGTTATCGAGAAGACGAAGTAAATGTGTTGGTGGATTCGCCGGTGAAGAAGGATTAGAGGAGTCAGGACTTTGTTGGTGATTGAAATGACTGGTGTTAGGTCTATCATGGGAATGTGGTCCTTGGCCTATTGGAACCGGAGGATTTTGACCGATGGCATTCCATATATCGCTTACTGACTTCTCCAAAGCATCGATGCGAGCTCGAGAAGTCAACTTTGTCGTCTCAGGAGTCGGAATGACTTCAAGCTGCAATTCACATACGCGGTTTCTGTTGGCGCAGCTTTGACAGACTTGAGCATTGTCCGACGGCCAGATACAGCGGATTTTCCGATGTCGACACTCTTGACAACTCCTGGTCCCTTTTCGGATGCGTTTCGC
Organism: Aureobasidium sp. EXF-12298; assembly: GCA_024195555.1. Classification (NCBI taxonomy): domain Eukaryota; kingdom Fungi; phylum Ascomycota; class Dothideomycetes; order Dothideales; family Saccotheciaceae; genus Aureobasidium; species Aureobasidium sp. EXF-12298. The sequence continues at coordinate 53,328 of SWBJ01000036.1, read as the reverse complement.
AGGTGGTTCCTCCGACATGTTGATTGTCGCAATATCGAAGTCAGAACGCGTCCGAGCAAGAGCTATCAGCGACAACTGCCTCTTCGGACAGCGGACGAATTCAAGTCCGATTGTTGCCAACACCAGCCCCGCACGAGATTTCTTCCTGCCTCCGTGTCCGATTCTTCATCGTTCACACACGTCTAGCTTCACTAGGGAAATTCATGTTGCAAAAGACTGTGGGCAGAGATCGATTTTCTCTGACCGTCCCCTAGATATCAATAACGCAACATGCAGATATTGAGGATTTTCACAAGCCCTAATCTGCGAGCGCGAGCATGCCATCTGCTGCCTCCTGAGCTTCATCCGAAACGGATCCGTATTCACTTCGCTCGCTCTAAGTATTCAAAATCCGGTCGACACCACTTCTATACCACTGTTTTACTATAGGTCGTAGATGATATATAGCACGTTGGGAGCACAAAATGGCCAGACCACTCACTCTCCGTCGTACAGACTGTCGTCTAACACTTCACTGTCACCAAACCAGACACCGTTCATCAAACACACAACTGGAGCCTCAAACATTGGTTCACTCTTGACACATCTCCTCTAAATCATGTCTTCGTCCTACGAGGCTCAAGCTGTTCAGCATGGAGTATGTATCTATCTTCGTTGCCATTTCTTCTGCTAGAAAGTGACTGACATAGTTTTATAGCCCCCTTATGCACCTACCACTGCGGCGGTCGGAGGTCGACCAACCATCGACACAGATATACCAGCCATCTCTGTGTACCTTGCACTCTACATCATCGGCGCAATCTGTAACATGACGATCTTTCAAATGAACAGACGCAAGGGTCACAAGTTTTTGGCTTCTTGGGCGATGTTCGGCTTCTGCATGGCTCGCATCGTCAGCTGTGTATTGCGAATCGCATGGACGACCAGGATCCAGAATGCTCGCCTTGCCATTGCTGCATCCATCTTCTTGAACCTCGGCGTCATGGTCGTCTACGCCGTTGTCTTGGTTCTTGCGAGTCGCATCCTCGGAGCCACCCAACCACGACTTGGCTGGAACCCTACTTTGAGGAAAGCGATCAAGATTTCTTACATTGGCATCGTCGTGGTCGTCATCCTGTTACTCAGCTTCATCATCGCATCAGTTGAGACCCTCAACCAAGGAGTCCGAACAGCATCTCTCTGGGTCCAACGAGCATCGAACCTCTACCTCCTTCTTCTCAACTGCATCGCTCCAATCTTCCTCCTTCTCTCGTGTCTCCTCCCAACAGATCCTGAGAGCGAAAACTTTGGCTCCTGCAGCATGCGTACAAAGCAGATCATTCTTGGAGTCGCCAGTTTCTTTAGCCTGTTCATCTCCGGTTTCCGCTGCGGAACAATCTGGGCTACACCTAGACCTGCATCAGATCCTGCTTGGTATGATGGGGACGCCGGCGGCGACGACGAGGTGGCACTGCGGTGTAGACCACTTAGAGGGGATGTGGAGTGCGGCAGCAAGGTCTGTGGTCCGGTACCGAGTTCTTGTTGTCTTGCCAGACATCTTGCAAAGAGGACAGTGTCTTCGAGCACGATACCGGTGGCCTCGCCCTGTGGCGGCATGGCATGAGCTGCATCACCCAAGAGCATGGTGCGCTGTGTTGCCCAGCGGCCTTCAGGTGGGAGAGTGAAGATGGGCCACATGAACCAATCCTCGGCGGTGTCGATTAGAGCTTTGAGGTCATCAAACACCACATCGTCGGTAGCGAATCTCTCCCGCATATCTTGTTTCGTGAGCTCTTGATCGGCACCGCGGACTTTCCAGCCATCTCTAGACTCAATTTCTGGCACTTGCAGCACACCACCGACATAAACCGAAGTCTTGGTGGGCTCGTAGAAACTCGACAACATCATGCCACGACGAGCAAAATTGATGGCTGTCTTGTGGAAGTGCAATTGGCTGGCATCCTGAATTTTGGGGTTGTCTTTGTTGAGAGGTGCAAAGCCGAAGGCGTTTGCAATGCCAGAGTAGATTTCCTTTCGCTCGGGCTCGACATGCTTTAGACGAGTGACACTGTGGATACCATCACAGCCTACGAGCATGTCTCCGTGAGCAGTAGTTCCGTCCTCGAAAGTCAGTGTGACGCCTTTCTCGTCATCCTCATCGATCTTGGTGGTCTTCTTTCCGCAGGTGAACTCGACATTTGGGCATTTCTCGACAGCTTCGACAAGAGCCTTCATGACATCCGCACGAGTGACTCGCAGAGCCTGTGTATCTGATTAGCATGTTTGCGGCTATGTTTGCACAGCAAAACGCACTTTGTACGGCGGATCTCCAAGACCTTTACCTTCCGGCCCTCTGAAGCTCGACTCTCCTAACTGCACAGGCTGATACACACTGAATACCTCGATGCAATCAATTTCCAAACCATAGTCATTCTGTCGCATAATCGGCAGAACGTCCAGACGGTCGAGCAGTCTCAACGCGTTCGGGGTTAGATTGACTGCTCCGCCAATGACACCAGGCTTGGGACGAATCTCAAACACTCGAATCTTTGGTGGTGCAGACGCAGGTGAGAATTTGGCCAGAGCCATGGCAGCCGTGAGGCCTGGAAATCGGTGTAAGCATTATGCTTTATCAAGAGCGACAAGGTGACTGACCCGCCACGCCTCCACCAAGGATCAAGATTTCAAGAGGGGTTTCGTTCGAGAGAGACATGTTTGATGATGAACTCAGGAAAGGAGCGACGCGGACATCTTGGCTTGTTGTTTATATATCCATGGCTGCGTCGTCAGCACGATACAAGGCGGATCAATCGCTCCTGCCCGCAGATCTCGGAAATATCTGCGGCACGTGTGGCTTAAAAGTATACTGTTCACTCGGACCCGACTGAGATCTCGGGCATCTCGTCTTACGATATCGTGATTTTGTGCTCTCATGAGATTGGATACGTTTGATCTCGTCCTTTGCAAACACACAGCTCGATTGATTTCTACGGCTTGGTATACGCATATCGGACGGGCGTTTATCCCATGCTACTCACCGGCCCAGCCATGAATGTGAAGGATTTCCAGAGGCTGGTGTTCATGATCAAAAGTATCTATCCCGAAGATCGTCGCTGCGTCTCGGAGGTTTGTTCGGCAAGGATCGTGGTTGGTCGACGGGCGGACTTCGCGAAAGTGTTGGTAATAGTGCCCGCTGCTTTCAACACACCCACCTGCGCTTTCTCCATGGACATGTAAAGTTTCAGGCCGGTAACCGTCATAGATTGTTTGGCGAGACAGCTGCCTCTCTTGGTTCGTCACTCTAACTCTCTTAAAATTAAGCTGTATGGACGTGCGATTTCCGCCATATCCTACGCTTCGGCGGCCGGAAGAGCTGGGGGTCCCAGTACTCGCACATGCATGTCAGTTTAAGTTCTGCTCAGGGCGTGTTTTCGATGCTTGTCAAGACATGCTGCTATTAGTAGAGTTCCACCTTCCAGCCCTTGCTATACAGAAAGAGGTCTGGCTCGTGTGACCTTCCAACATGTATTCAAGCTTCGTGACTTTGGTATACATTTATGCAGCTGACTTACAGATCGATACTCCCCTCTTCCGACCTGCATGTTGCCTGGCCATCGAGCGGGACACCTAGGGCTCAACAGAAACATAGCGAGGGATCAGATCCATGAAGATGGCTGGTAGCTGAAGGATCAAATCGATGATCAATGTGGAATCAAGAGATGCGGGCCAAAGTCTAATTCGTGCGTGTATATTAACAGGCGACTCACCTCTATCTGATCTGTCCGAAGCGTATCTGAGTACCTTACATACACTACAGCACAAGACTTTCTCCAGAGCCGTTATGCGTACCTTTGTCCTTGCAGCTTTGGTGGCCCTGGCCGCAGCTCATCCTCCTTTCGAGCATCCTGGTTGGGCATCCAAGCCTTACCCTACCAACACTGCTACACCGTCCCACAGTAGTGTTCCATGCATTTCAGCCGCAGATGCTTCCTTGATTGGTACAAGCTTCGGCTTGACCATCTCCAACTACACCGAAGCTCTAGCGGTCCAACTCTTCACCAACAACTTCACCGATCAGTCTGACAGTGTCAACACTTTGATCCACGAACCCGGTTTGACAGCTCAAGACGTAAGGCAGGCACAAAACAAGTCCGAGTATACAAAATGCTAATTCACATGCTCAAAGCTTGGCTCTATAACCTTCGCATCGAAGGCAGACTTCCTCGCCGGCCAGGGAGCTCAACCACCCGTTCCATTCAAGATTTTGAATCTCTGGAATACTTGCAACACTGTCATCATCCGCTGGCTGTCCGCTCAAACACCTCTGCCTGTTCAAGGCATCAGTATCGCTTCTGTCGTCCCGGCAATCGCAGGACAGGGTGGTGGCTTCGGCGTAGGCCCTCAAAAATGGCAGATCTCTGCTATTGTCGCTGAGTTCAACTCTGGAGCGTGGTTGGGTAATCTTGGGTACCCGGAATGTAAGGTTGTAGCTAATGCCACAGCCTCCTGAATATCGTCAGGATAGAGTTTGCATGTACTTCGCTTGCACCAGATATTTGATTCTGCCGTTTTTACACAGTCGTTGTAGGATCTTTTCGGAGGTTTCTCAATAACATGGTTGTGAATCAAGCTCGGATCACAAAAAACCGTGTCTGGATTTTTGATATAGTGGTAGCTTACATCATGTTATAACTCTGTACAGTATTCTCGTTTGCAGATTTTAGTCTTTTGTAGCAACAGCAGTAAGAATTTACCAAAGGCACCCTCATGGCCACAGTCATCGAAGCTGCAAGTCACAAGGAGAAGAAATGAACAGATATACATTATGTATTGTAATACTTGCAAGATCTGACTGCATTTTGCATCATAATCTACGGTGCCAATTGTCGTTTGTTTCCAACCCACCTCACGGTTTTATAATTAGTTACTAAGAAAAAACATCAAATCTGTTGCGTCGATTTGCAACGGATGGCTTCCGCGGGCTGCCAGCGCGTTGCATACGAGAACTTGTTGTCATCTGTAATCTTGGCATCGTGGGCCTGTTAGCAACATCAAACTGCTCTTGGGTGGAAGTTGTTGCCAACACTCAAGGTCAGGGTGATGACCAAAACAACATCCAGAAACATATATCACGGTATCGTATCACCACAACGACACGTGTGCAGGCTTAGAGCATTTCAATAGATGCCTTACATTGCCTTCTATGGGATGGCTTGCTATTAAGACTGCATGACATGTATTGCCGCTGTGGTATCATTATATCTGATTCCAATCTCTCGAATCTGGAAGATGCCTCTCGCTCATACCCATCTCTACCCACCTAATGTTCTGTACTGAGGCAAGCACAAAAAATTTCAGACAGGAGCAGCATGATACAATCAAAACATCATCACACCATGCAAGAACGATTAGACAACCAAATAGATCATAAGTCAATGTGTAATTATACCAAAAAACTTGTACAGACTCCTTTCATAATATATTACCCTTGATATCCACATCGATATACTTAGTTGCAGTCTCGCACTCTTTTCTACGACCATACCAATTTCTTCAACGAGTAGCCCAAAGACTCGAGATATCCCGTACTCTTCCTGGCTTCAGCCACAGAAATGACATCCTTGTGCTCGACCTGCAATTTCTTTCCACCTTGTTGCTGTTCTTCTGCCTCTCCTCCAGCAGCAGTCTGAGTCTGTCTATCCAAAGCTTTATTGCTCAATCGTTCAATCTCTTCACAGATATGCCGCACCATTTCCCCTTCACTCAACTCGCCATCAGTATTCTTGCCTTTAGATGCAGAATTTCTAGGAGGCAGTGCTTTAAAAGCGAGCAACCTGCTTTCCGCAGGTTTGAGAGAGGTTTTCTTGGTATCCTTGTCTGCAGCGCTGGCTTCTTTTTCGTTGGCGAGGCTGCGTGTGTTGGTGCGTACCATGGCGGGTGTTTGGCTCGAGTACTTGACGACAAAGCCGACGTTCTTCTTTTCGTCCATGTGCGTGGGGCCGAGTGTGCTGGTGATGTAGGTGCCGTAGTTGACGCTTTCGATGTCGATGAGTTCGACGCGTTCGAAGGAGCCGACTTTCTCTGTGTCCCAGTCGAAGCGGCAGAAGTAGAGTGCGCTGTCGGTAAGAAGTACAATGCATTCTTCGAACGGCAGTGCGCGGAGAGTGTTTGCTGATGCTGGACAAGACAAAGTCCAGCCTGAGATCATATCTGCCGAGTCTTCGAGAACAATGCGCACGCAAGTTTCGATTGCGCTTTGGCGAATACGACCCATATCAAGAGCGTAGTCTTGATTCATCATATCCGTCTCGAATTCCTCGAATACTACAGGTCCCGCATTGCCAAGCCAAAAGTCTATGCAAGTTTGTAAGAAGTAGTCGCCAAAGATGTTGTTGTAGTAGCGGTTCAGGGTTAGGCTAAAGTCGGTCAATGCACCTTGCCAGTTTCGTTTACGAGTGCGAGTAAAGTCTCCTTTTAGTGCGGCGGTACCTGCGTACTGACGAGAGATAGCATCGCCATTGTCAGCCCACAAGTTGTTGTACCAAGACGTCTTCGGGTCGGTTTGAAGGTTGATCGACAAACCCATCTCGGCAAGCTGGTCTTGTAGAGCGTGACCAGCCGCGCCCGATTGAACGACATTGGTTCGATCAAGACAGTCCATGCAGTTGGTTCTCAACACACCCGTCTGGGTGCTCAGGAACTTGCCATCTTGCTGCACAGTCCAGCCGAAAGATTTCATAGCCGGCCGTAGAGTGTCCATAAGGATCGAGACGTTCTCAAACTTCATGCCTTTGCAAACAGTGTGGAAGTCGAACCAATAGAATCCAACTTGCTTGCCTGACACACCTCCAGAAGTGTTCAGATCATTTGCGTGCTTCTCATACGATTCTCCAATCTTTGCTTCTGTACCATGCTTATCGACCAAGGATGCACACTGAACCTCTCCGTAACGTTCAAGCATGTTCGAGAAATGTTTCTCAAAGGCAGCCTGGTTGGTTGCTTCGGAGCCATACTGAATGGGAATTGGTTTGAAGCTGTAAGGGCTTTGCGAGAAGAATAGAGGGATGGAGCCTCTAACCTGCAGGAATGAAAAGACCTTGTCTTTGGCGTCCCACGATGGCGTGGCAAGAATCTGCTCAGTCTCGACATTGTTAGCGACATTGCCATCATCGTCGATACCACGACGCAGGTAGCGGAGTCCTGCACGCTTGACGGAACGTCTCGAGATCAGGGTTAATAGCAGCTCCCTTGCTTGCGACTTGTCATCCGTTGTGCTCGCATCCTCTTTCTGGGCTTCCTCCTGGACCTTGACGACTTCTGATGCCTCCTGCTTCGCATCGACTATTTTGTTCTCTGCATTCTCAGTTGTATCAATGGTGAAGGCGCGTTGGCCAATGAAGCCTTGGATGACGGGTAGAACGAGGTTGTGCTGGCCAGCTTCGATGAGAGATTCGGTCAAATTGTGGTTCCAGAAATACTGGCACTGTCAGTTCATGCGTATGGCTGTACTCTCACAGGGACACTCACCAAAGGATCAAAACGCTTGTAAAGAGGCACAGAGGCAGAGGTCGACTCCTGGCGTGAAAGACTGCGTGAAAGGTCGTAATCGTAAGAGAAGTAAAAGCTTCGTGAGGTAAAGTATAGGGTTGTTGTCTTGAGGACTCTCGGAATGAGATTAGTAAGAGTGGTGTCCTTAGGTGCGGCAGGTGTTGTCTCGGCAGTAGGTTGCTGTTCGTCCGAGGGAGCGGGCTGAGACTGGTTGTCGACAGGTGCGCTCTCCAACTGGTCCTTTGCGTTGTCTGGTAGTGAGTCTTCGGCTTGCTTCTTCTGCTCTGCTGTCAGAGTCAGGTCAGTTTCGCTCATGCCTTGTTTGCGGATGCCGTCAGACTTCCATCCGCCTTTGGAGAACCAACGCTGGGCAAAGCGGCCATATTGGCCCTTGTTCTTTATTACGTCGGCCACGACAGTAGTAGCCTTGTTCACCGAGCCCTTGGGTACCTGCAACGGCTCGTCGGGCAAACCGACTGACGCATTATCATCGTGTTCGTCGTCGGCTGCCGAGCTCGAGTCGTCTTCGTCGTCACTGGTGTCGAGAGACTCGGGCTTGTTACTCTTCAGAGTTGTCTTTGCGTGCTGAATAGCATCTTGTGCTTCTGATTGCGAGGATAGGGGAATGAGGGCGACATTAGTGATGACGTATATGGGCTTGCCACGGATTTGGGCGACTTGCTCGCGCTTCGAGATGGCGACGAGGTACGAGGAAGATGCGAGGTTCAGGAGACCTGAGACACGTCAGCAACAGAAGGTACCTAGTCAACGGCGTGCATACCGAGAAGGCCATGAGCTTCGAGTCCTTCACTGGTCGAATCGTCCGAGTGCTGGTGGAGCGAGGGGCTGATGTTGTGTGTTTTGTAGTCGATGTGTACAGGAGGAGACGACGACTGTTGGTGTCGCTGGGAAAGGGGCTGCAACAGCAGACCGTCTGCCGTCGCGCAACTGTCCAAGTATCAGCTACACCGAGTTGCGTGCTTGCTACAGCCAGATCGGGCACTTACATGAGGAGTTTGCGCACCAGACCAGGCATCGCTACAGCATTGGTTGCATCTGACGCTGCCTTGGACTCTGACTGTCTCATCAAATATTTAGACCAGTGTCTAACAAGTTATCTTGTCCCTCTGGATAATCTTGCCAATGTTTTTGCGACTCCGAAGCTGGAGATGATGACGTCGGCTCGGAACCCGATGGCCTGATTCTCCCTCGTCGATTTTTCCAATTTTGCTCCTACAGCAACGCGTTCTTTGTGACTGCTTGTCGATAGACGCCTAACAGTCAGCGTCAGCTTTCGTCTCGTAGAATCAACAGAAGGTGTACAAAGATTTGAAGGTTGTTGCATGTCTTGTAGACTGTTGTCTTTCTGATCTCATGACCCCCGCTTCCACGCCAACCTCTGCCGTTTCTTGACCGACTTGTCGACTTGATAATTGCATCCTACCCAACGCTAAGGACTCAAGGTAGACACCGCTGCTGACGTTCCTAGAGTGAGTACAACTGTAATTGCAATGAACAGGTAAATCCCAAATTCATTTAGGCAAATATTGATCCTTACATCTCACACCAGCTACTCTAGCTCAGCCGTTCGTCGGCTCTGTCGTCTTCCACCAAAGCAGGCATTCTGTCCACAAAGACACTTCAGTCGACATGTTCAGCCAAGCACCATAATCAACAAGATGCCCCCGGGAGCATGGGACAGTCATATGCATGTGACCTCTCCTGACTATCCTCTGGCAAAATCGGCTGCGTATAAACCATCTCTGCATAGTCTAGACCACGCCATGACTTTCGAAAAGACAATTGGTATTAACAACATCGTGCTGGTTCAACCCTCTATCTATGGCAACGACAACTCTTGCCTCCTAGACGCTCTAAACGAAATTGGACCAACTCGTGGTCGGGGCGTGGTGGCGTTCGATCCCGACGACATTGCCAGCGATACATTGCAACAATGGCACAGACTGGGTGTCCGAGGCGTCAGACTGAACTTCAAATCCACAAATGAGCCATTCGATCCAGATGCTGTCAAGCACACTCTACAAAAGTATGCAGCTGTCGTAAAACCGCTCGACTGGGTGATTGAATTGTTTATCGATCTAGAGCAACTTCGCTTCATAACCGACATCATACCTGAGCTCGGAGTAAAGTTCTGTATTGCTCATTTCGGCGCTCCAGACATGAAACGTTGGGACTCATATCCTTCAAATGCGTCCAATGTGCCGGGCATGCAGCATTTGACGACGCTCTTGTCACAAGCTGATAATCTCTGGGTCAAAATTTCGGCCCATTATCGCTTTGACTTCTCCATTGATGAAATGGCTGGAACTGAAGCCATATCAAAGTTGTTATTAGACACTGCGAAAGACAAGATGGTCTTTGCATCAGATTGGCCACACACACGCTTCGAGGGCTTGGATATTAAGCCCTTCGTTTCCAAATGCCTCGATTGGACAGAAGAATTTGACGCGAAGGACTTGGTGTTCCGAGACAACGCAAGACGCCTGTGGGACTGCATCTAGCCCTCAATACAAGATATCCTTGCAGCCGTCTGTCAGGTATCTGCAGGCCAGTCCCATGCCTCCTTGAGATTTTTCTGCGTAGACAGGGTATGACGGGCGTGTACTCTGTCAGTATATTTGAGAATCTCAAGCAGTTCTTCTTGCTCTAGACGAGAGACAAATCGATCTCCGCACCATGATATCCCCATGCATGTCGTGACCCAGATGGCTGCTGTTTTACAACCACCCTGCGCGATACCGCAAAGAGTCCTCGCATGAGATCTTAGTTCATTCTATCTCGGATTTAGCAACCATCAAAGCTGACAGGCTCGTGTGGAAACTCACATCAACAGCCTGCTCAAAGGTCTTCCTGTGCAGGCCCAGTCGAGGTATGTTTGGGTCATGAGCGACAAGAAGGATTTTGGACAGATGGTAATGCTGAACACCTTTTGCAATTGTGTCGCCAGCGTACCAAGTCTTCGTGAACACGTCTCCTTTCTCGCCGGATGACTGAGACTGGAAGATGGGACTGAAAGATCGGGGCTTGTGAGCCATCCATGCTTCCCCATAGTCGCGAAGTGCTTGATACGTCGTTTGGCTAAGCGAGCCATTCTGGAAACAGTGATTGATGACATCTGCACAGTGAACAATGATTCTGTTGGTCCATGTATCGTCATCAGCTGCCGAGAAAGAACGATCTAGGTTGCAATGTTCCAGAACGGGCACGATCGGTCTCTGATTGATGAAAGCTACCACCATCTCTTGACGAAAGCCAACCCACCAAGCTGCTTGTCGTAGACCGCCTTGTGTAGCAATCCTTTCCTGCGCGCTGATGAGAGCGTGTATTGCTGGTAGATGACTCTGTTGATCGTGGCCAGACAGAGAGACTATGTCTTGTTAGTATCAATCTATCTACAGCTTATCTCTGTACTTACTGTCCATCTCTTCCATGACTCTTAGAATCACCACAGCAGCTAGTATGTAGTCTTCCACTAGTGCGTCGGGCTCATTCAATACTGGTATCAAGTGGTCCAATGTTTCTTGAAAGTAAGTCTCAGGTGCCGGATCGGTCGTCTCTATCGTCTTGGAAATATGTTTAGAGGCAACAGCAAATATCGAGGTCAATAAGATCGGCGATAAGAAAGCCATGCGAGGGACTAGTCGGCCAAAAACCTGTGATGAACAAACTACATCGATACTGGGAGCTAGATGCTCGATGAAATGTTGCATCAGCCTAGCTTCGTGTGTGGATAAAGTGGGTGTTGTAGGTAAAGAGAACGCCGCTTCTGGAGAAATCGATGTAATGCGACCTGCTGATGGATCTCGAGACGATTCAAAGGTTCGAAAGTTGGCTGGTGATAAAGCATTATTCCGGTTGAGCAGTTGATTTGACTGCGGAAAGGACTGGGCGAGTGAGTCTCTACCATCATGTGTAGGCTCGAACACAGGTGATATGCCAGTTGCCGAGTCTGTGAAAGATATGTCTGCTATAGCTTTCGTTGTGGGGTCCGTCGGAGCGCTACGTGGGTGTTCTGCTCTGCACCCGGCAGCTGCCTCTACAAGTGTCTCAAAACGAATTGATCCTTGAGACTGACCAAGATTTGTAACAGAATCTAAGTTCTCTCCTCGGCTCGGGGTCTGGGTGAGAATTTGGTTGTCGGCTTCAGTAGCTGTACCTTCAAGATGTAACGAGGGATTTGAGTCGAGAATCTCTGCTGTTGGCTCTTCTATGTTATCTTCGAACTCTAGTACCTGGCCGTTGCCGAAAATCGTCGATGCATTCTCATCAATAAACCTCAGCTCTTTCCCAACTCTGAACCAAGGCTGATTGGCAGGAAACTTTGGTTGATGTTTTGATGGATTGGCAAGCCTGGGTGCACAGTCAATACCTATATTATCAGAATTCAATGGCCTCCTTCCTGCTCGTATACTAAAGTCTGTAACTTGCACTGTAGTCCGACTACAGCCAAGAGTAAAACACAGACTATAAACAGGCATAATTGTTTCGAAAAGCAGAGGCATGTCCACAGAGAGTCAATAGCTTGTTGCCACTCAGTGAATACCATCTTGTTTCCTATTACTATTATGCATTTCTGTAGCTATACGCCTTGCAGCCTTTAGTACACGGGGAGGTTTTGTCGAGGGCATTGATGGGTATCGAGTGACGGCATCTCACCTTGCCTTCTTTCTCGGCGGCTCAGGCAGCTCGGCCCGGCTCACACACTCGACATCATCCTTGAGACAGCGCGAACACTTGGGTTTGTTGCGATCACACTTCAGATGTCGTACCCGACATTGCTCGCTACAATGCAGGAAGCAGTCAGTACAGCCGGACTCTCCGAGCGCTGCGGGATACGGAAAGAGAAACGTACCACGCAAGTCTTTCTGCGCTGCTCATTGCATACTCAAAAGTAGCTAAATAAGGTCCGGGAGCAAGAGTTGCAATTATGGCAATGAGATGGAGCTTGCGGGCGTGTTGTTACGTGTTTGGGAAGAAGAGAAGCACAGGTCGCCTCGGATGAGATCTTGCCTCAGCCTCGGGACCGGACTTGCTGAATTCGTAAGAAACCGGTTTGGAAGGCTTCGCGTAAACCCCCCTCACCCTCTAGGAGCAATTCTTGCTTCTTTTGTTTGTCTCTATGCATCCCTGCAGTTATCCACAAGCACACTATGTATTGACGAGAAAGGTAAGAATATGGAATTTGCTGTCAGACTGGACGCAAGAGCGGAGGCTATAAAAGATGAACCTGGCCCTCTTCTATCAGGCTGTGAGAATTATCTCGAGGTTCATCATAATTCAATTATATAGCGACATCGACATGGTTCAGAAGCTCAAGATTGCCGCTGCCGGGCTCGGTCGTATGGGTGCTCGCCATGCCATCAACTTCCTACACCGTACCCCTCGTGCAGAGCTCGTAGCAGCATTCACACCGGATCCGAAAGAGCTCGCTTGGGCTAGAGTCAACCTGGAGCCTCATGGAGTCAAACTCTACACCGATTACGACGAGATGATCAAGCAAGAAGGCCTTCAAGCTGTAGTCATTGGTACCGCTACCTCAGTGCACGCTGAGGAGGCTATAAAGGCTATGCATCAAGGCTTGCACGTCCTTTGCGAGAAGCCCTTGTCCACAAGTATCGCAGTCGTGAGTTTACTCAAGCAGGTTGCGACTGCTCAGAACTAATCTTCTCATCAACAGTGCAAACAAGTTTTGGATGAGGCACTCAAGCACCCTCACCTGAAAGTGATGTGTGGCTTCTCCCGCCGTTTCGACGAGTCCTACCGCGATGCATGGGACAAAATGGACAGAGGCTTGATCGGTCGACCAACAATTATTCGCAGTCAAACTTGCGACAAGCATGATCCTAGCGGCTTCTTCGTCGAGTATGCAGCCTGGTCCGGAGGTGTATTTGTCGACATGTCAGTCCATGACATTGACCTCGCTCTGTGGTTCTTCGGCGATGATGTCCAAGTGAAGAGTGTTTCTGCATACGGCGTGCGAGCAGTGAAGCCCGAACTGGCTAAATACAACGATTATGACAACGCCATGGGCATCGTCGAGTTCTGGAATGGTAGAGTCGCGAACTTCTACTGTTCGAGGATGATGGCACACGGCCAAGAGGATGTAACTGAGATCATTGGTACCGAGGGAAAGTTGACTGTCAACGGCAACCCTCAAAAGAACTTCGTCAACTACTATGGCCCACAGGGCATAACTAGAGAAGTTCCAGCTCACTATTATGGCCGATTCGAACAGGCCTTTGTAGGAGAGGCCAACGAGTTCACAGCTGCTTGTCTGGACAACACTGCACTTCCTTTGAAGCTACGCAATGCGGTCAAGGCGGTTGAGATTGGCGCTCTTTTGCAAGAGGCTCTGGTCAAGGGCATTCAGATCCGTCTGAACGAGGCAGGACAACGTATTTCTGATGCTTCAGCATCCAAACTGTAAACAGAGTCAGATGTGACAGGCAGTATGCACAATCAATCGAGGCAATTCTATGCGAGTGGTTACAATCTCGGGGCTGCATTGCTGTGATGCTAGAGTGATGCAGGTGTTTCGTTGAATGTTAAACCAAGGTACGACTTTGGCTCAACACAATCTGCTTGTGTCACAACAGCGTGTGCATGTAGTTCTTCGCGTGTGTTAGAGAACGTAATTGAAAGTTTTGGTAAAGACACCTGCCTAGAAGCGTGTCCGTAGCATTGGCGCCGAGATCTGACTTCGTGACAGCCTCGTAATGAACAGTGACGAGACAATAGCGTTGAAGTACAGTGCCTTCTGACGGCCTCACAAATCGACGAGGCAATCTTTTCCTCGGAGGCGTCTTGTTGAATGCTCGGCGCTGCACTCGAACCACCTCGAAGGGAATACCGACAACGTGGTAGCAAGGCGGAAAAAGGACCGACTCTTCTTTCACGTTGCAGTCATCTTCGAAAAATGTCAGACATACAGTCTCGTGATCCAGGCCGCCGAGTACAGATGAACAGTAGTGAACATAATTAGAGCTAAAGGATCATCCTTGGCAAGATAAGGTTGAGATGGTATAGCAAACACCTGGAGCTCGTGGGATGTTCTCCGGCAATAGGCGGCATCTCAAGGTGATTTTACTCGATCTGCAACCTTGGGTAGTAGTGAATATTCTTGTAGGACTAGGCATTAACGTCAAGGACATTATACATGCAAGCAACATGTGAACTTGGCAACGAACTCCAAGATCTTCCCATGTTCCATGGACACGATTCGGTTCTTTGATGAAAATTCACGCCAACAGTGGCATAGATTGAAGGTATTGCCGAACGCGAAGGAACTCGAGACAATATCGCACTTTTAAGCAGCAATAGCGATCGAGCGGTGGTGGGGATCGGTACTCGTGATCGATGTCAAGCTTCTTGGGGTGCTGCCAGATGAGGCTGTAAAGCCGAGCCTCGGACATGAGCGAAGTCATCAAATTTTATAGGGAGGATCGGTACAATTGCCGATTAATGTAGAAGCTGGAAAATAGGTAAATACAAGCGGCATGCGTTCTCTGCAGATTTAGCGCCAGGCAAATTTCGTTAGCGGCGGACAGACTTTGTCTGACAGCGCCGGTCCGTCCGGACAAAAAAACATGTTCTTCCCTTTTATTCTTGTTGCTGAATCGACGACAAGTCGCTTTACCAGGTCATGATGACTCGTACACAAAGGCGGGGAGTCATGGGCGATGGTCCAATAACAAAGATCGTATATTGCATCAGTCAAATTCGAGAAGCTATGATGCAAGTGAAGACTCAATCTCCACCTTCGTCAATGTGATTGCGGGTTCATGAATAGGGCTTCAACAGGCGGGACTCGTGCGTTTGATTCTCCTTAGGCGTCTTGTGCACTGGCATCTTTGACGAGGCATTTTCCGACGAGAAGCTGCTGTAAACATGTCCATGTCGTGCTACAGTACACTGGAAGGATCAGTCAAGTCGCAGGCACTCAGAGTTCCAGTTAGAAGTCGTCAGTCACGGTACGTAGATCACGCGTCGCTAACAAAAATCGATCTTGGCGAATTGGCGAAACGCATTGAGATGTGAGACGACGGCCGGTGGAAGTTCAACGGCAGGGCCAAGTAGAGAGATAACCGGCGTAACATGTGGTGTGATCAGACCCAACGGTATAGAGATACATGTCAAGCAAGCGAGATGTGTGTCAAGACAAGAAGATTCGAAAGTTGATGAATGAGATGTATACGAGTTATATTGGCGGGAAGCGTGGATAAATATGCGTGTACACGTGCCAAGAGCGTGCAACTGGCAGTTGCATTCCTTGGAAGCAAAAAGTCACAGGCGGATTAGGTTGCGGGAGCGTCAGGGCTTTGGTAAAGGGTTCCTGTTTCTTGGTCGTATCTCTTCCGAGGGCAAGAAGGTCCAAGGAAGCGACACACGCGCTACTTGTACCCATGCACCTCGTTATCCATCATTCCTATTAGTCTCCTTGTCCCGTCCCTGAGAGTCGACTATCCCGTCTTGTGTCCTTCAGTCGCCGCCTTCGTCAACATACACATATTGTCCATTGTCCGCTGTCTCGAGCGCAACAACAACAACAACTCCAAAGACAACAAAGCCGTCGTCGCTTGGCTCTCGCTTGTAACTGCTTGCTGTACGAAAGGAGCTTTTGGCTTTCGTTGGATCAGGCATCCCCCACTGGTTGCTTTTCTGATCGGCAGATCAACTAGTCTGGCCGTGGTCGAACTGCTGAGCCGCTTCAGTCGTGCTTTGCATATCCTCCTTGTACGAGCGTCTTTTCGCTTACGCACCAGCGCTCGTCCTCGTCGCTATCCGCATTCCTTTCGCTCCACTCGACTGCCCACGGTCGCCTACGCTCTTTCCATGTTCACGCCCTGCGCCGGCGACTACTTTGGCCATCACGTCTGCCGCTGACAGCCTTCGATTTTTGCTGCCCACGACTCTGACCCGACCTCCATCTTGTCCTCGTCCTCGGCTGACACCCACGGCCTTCGAGTCGTCTCTCTCTTTCCCGCATTAGAGGCTGCGCCCTCGCCGACCCTGTCAAGATGCGCATTCCCATCAGAGAACAGCTCGCCGGCTTGATCCTACTGGCTGCTGCCATCGGCCTTGCTGTTATATCCATAGCAACATGGGTCCGTCTCTGCCCCATACCTTGATACCCGCCTCCATGTACTGACTCGTGTCACAGTATACCAACCACAACTTCGTCCTCGAAATTCGCACCACCAGACTTTCCCTGACCGCATCGCTCAAAGCAGCTCAGATCGCATCCAACCTGGCTCTCATCCAAAACAGCGTGCAGCTTGTCTCGAGTCGAATTGTAATG
Organism: Aureobasidium sp. EXF-12298; assembly: GCA_024195555.1. Taxonomy (NCBI): domain Eukaryota; kingdom Fungi; phylum Ascomycota; class Dothideomycetes; order Dothideales; family Saccotheciaceae; genus Aureobasidium; species Aureobasidium sp. EXF-12298. The sequence goes on along the minus strand of SWBJ01000036.1, from coordinate 36,482 downwards.
CAGTCTGCACTTAAGAGATACAACCTGCAAGGGAACAATACTGCCGCAAACTGGGCATCTGCTCAATCAGACTTCGACGCCGCCATCGCCGCTCCTGCTTCCGGTGCTGTTGGCCAAGCCCTCATGCTGCAGGGTAAAATCTTTCCACGCGATGCCGACGGTCCTAATGGTCATTACTCGGTCCTGAACGCTACCTCGGAGAACATCGAATCCATTCTTCTTCCCTACAAGGCACCCAATGGAAGTGATGTCTACCTCAGTGACACCGACTATGGCTACCCTCCCGAGCTTTACCCCAACCTGACTTACTTCTCTGTCCCAATCAACAGTACCTACCGTGAGTCACGCGCCATCTACAACGGCGAGGTGCTCAAGGCCCCCAATTCCACCCTGCTCTTGGGTCCCTACGCCATCAACGCCTCTTTCAGTCTCTTGTCTCTTACCATGCCTGTCATCAACAATACTTCGGCCATTGACGTTCTGGGCTGGTTGACCATTGTCTGCGACGCTCGTTTGATTGGCAGTGTTATCGCTTCTGCCGAGGGCCTAGGCTCTACTGGTATGACCCTTATTGTCGGTCCTGCTAACACCACCAATCATTTTCCCGACGGCTTACTTTACAACTCGCCCCAAAACGGCACAGTTGACCCAGCTGATATTCAAGGACGCTTTATTTGGCCTCTACCCGATGATTTCTCGGACCGCCATCCTAACTCCTCAGGCGCAGTCGATCCTCCACCCTTTCCTATTACGAGTTACCCAGCTGTCGTCACCGCTCTTACCCAAGACCAATATTCGATAGGCAATGCTGGCGGTGATATCAGCACCCATGACGAAGCTGGAAAAGGCGTTTCAGTTGGCTTCGCTCTTCCAGATACTGCACTCGTTGATTGGGTTGTGATAGTTGAGCAAGACAAGAGCGAAGTGTGGCAGCCTATCCGTCATCTGCGCAAAGTTCTTTTGACGTGTATCTTCTCGGTTCTAGGCGGCGTGATCCTCTTCGCTTGGCCGCTTGCTCATTTCGCAAGCGCTCCAATCCGTAGACTCAGAGAGGCTACGCGTAGATCTGTACTGCCTATGGGATATTCGGAGAGTAATTACAGCCGGGACTCGCACGACATGTTCAACGATAATGACGGCGATGGAAGCAATGATGAGCACGTGGATGCAGTCATCGCTCGCAAAGAGGGCTTCTTTGCAAACGTGAGTAGCTGGAACACGAGGCACAAGAAATCGCGGAAAGAACGCAAAGAAGAACAACGAAGGCGCCAATTCCACATTCCTGGCAAGGTCAAGGAACGTAAAACCTGCATCCAGGATGAGTTGACTGATCTTACACGGACTTTCAACGAGATGTCGGACGAGCTTATGATGCAGTACGAGCGTCTGGAAGAAAGAGTGAAGCAACGCACCGCAGAACTGGAACTCAGCAAGAAGGCTGCCGAAGCGGCCAATGAGAGTAAAACGCTTTTCATCGCCAACATCTCGCACGAACTCAAAACTCCTCTGAATGGTATCCTGGGCATGTGTGCTGTCTGCATGCAAGAAGAGGATCCGATGAAGCTCAAGAGATCTCTAGGCATCATCTACAAGAGTGGTGATCTCCTTCTCAACCTCCTTACAGATCTTCTCACCTTCAGCAAAAATCAGGTCGGCCAGCAACTGAGTCTCGATTCCAAAGAATTCCGGTTACGAGAAATCAGCTCACAGGTCTTGGCTATTTTCGACAAACAGGCAAAGGAAGGACAAATCACTCTGCGCGTTGAGTTCCAGGGTGCCGAAGCAATGAATGGTATAGTCTTCCCTTCGGATGAGGAGCGCAACCAATACGGTCCGGCTGGTACAGGACGCGTAAAAGACATGATCCTCTGGGGAGATGTCCATCGTATCCTGCAGGTTGTTATCAATCTCGTCTCGAACAGTCTGAAGTTTACCCCCGCTGGGGGCTCAGTCGTCCTTACTGTTCGTTGTACAGGCGAAGCTGCAGAGGTCAACAGCCGTAAGACTTCTCTTCAGTCTAAGAGCTCGAAGCCCATCTCTAGCAGGCATAAGAATTCTGATGCTTCGATTGCCGGACCTTTCGCAAGTAAAAATTCGGCCACTGCCAACGAAATCAATCCCTATCGGGAACGATCTGACGCATACGCACACATTCTTGCTTCTGAGCGACCGGCTTCCCCACCTCCTGGGCGAACTCTTATGTTCGAGTTCGAAGTCACAGATACTGGACCGGGTATTGCAGAGCACCTTCAGCAACGAATCTTCGAACCCTTTGTTCAAGGCGATCTTGGCCTCAGCAAGAAGTTTGGTGGTACTGGTCTGGGTTTGAGTATCTGTTCTCAGCTGGCCAAACTTATGAAAGGCAATATCGAACTAGACAGTGAACTAGGACACGGCAGCACTTTCAAAATGCGCATACCGCTGCGGCACATTGTAACTAGGTCTGACAGTACCGCGAGCTCGGTCGTTGGTAACAGTAATGATGTCGGGCTTGGGCTTGAAGGAACCCGTTCGCCACAGCGTGTCAGTCAACTCATCACTGATGATGCGCAGTCGCATCGATCAGGTCACTCGCACAGCAGTACTGGCCAATCTCCGACGGTCGCTCAGACTCAAGCCCCCAACGTACAGAATTACTCACGAGATGCGCAGCCTCGCCTGGTGGGTCTGAGTCAGCCTTTCTTCTCATCAAATCAAGCTATGGAGTCCCCTGGTTCTCAAGCAGCAGCAATGGAGAAAATTACCAATGATGTAAAGGAGACTGGCAAGATTCGTGTGCTTGTTGCCGAGGACAACAAGGTGAACCAAGAGGTCGTTCTGCGTATGCTTAAGCTTGAGGATATCTACGATGTGACGGTCGCGAAAGATGGCCAGGAAGCCCTGGACTTTGTCAAAGAAAGCATGACTGCTCCTGGGAGGAGTCCCTACAACCTCATTTTCATGGATGTTCAAATGCCCAATCTCGATGGCCTTCAATCAACACGACTCATCCGTGAGATGGGTTATGACGCTCCTATCGTTGCCCTCACTGCATTCGCAGAGGAGAGCAATGTCAAAGATTGTCTTGATTCGGGCATGAACTATTTCCTCAGCAAGCCTATTCGAAGACCCGCGCTCAAAAAGGTGCTCAAAGAGTACTGCCCTCCCATCATGGAGGTCGACGAAGACGTCAGCCCTATGGCAGAGAAACCTCAACCGAAGCCCATCTCGAAACCCGCACCGCAAGTGCAAGAATCACCAGTGCGAAATCAATCACCTCCACCGCGACCAATGTCTCCCGCCATCTCGGTACATTCCATTGGCAATTCGAGAACCAGGACTACAATCGTAAACCAAAACTCCAGGCCTAATTCTCTCGATCTGCCTGGGGCCCCACGGTTGTCGAGCGAGAATTAGATGATGTTTGTTTCATTCTTCTCTTCTACCTCTTTTCACTTTTGAGACATGTATGTAGCATTGAGCGTGGTGTTGGCAGGCGTCTTACTTTTTTCTTGGTTCGTTTGTTTAAAAGCAGAGATTCGACAGCAGCAAGTGTAGGACAGAAACAAGGCTGCGTTTCTTGGGGGTTTCGAGGGTCCTTTTTTGGTCTAGACACATGATGAGGTTTTGACGAATGGACCGATTACTCGAAAAGATTTTCTCTCTCTAATAATCCATCTTCTTTTCTTCCGCATTATAGCATAAGCGAAGAAGATGTGCATCGATATTTTCCCTTTATCGACATTGTCGGTCTATATCTGTGTCGATGAATTATGGAAAGCTTGATATGCTGATTTGCGATGGTATCCGTCTACCGAATCTGTGGTTGATTCTACGACCATGCATCCGATACACAAAGCCATTGTCGGTGAAGCACCGAGCTCAGACCTAGACACGCTGATCCATCCGGTCATCTTCGGAAAGCTGTGAGTAGATCCGACCACGCCAAACTCTGGTGTGGATAAAACCACAGATGATTGATCATGCTTGCTCTTGTATACATGATGCTGCTTTTGCTACCAGTAGAGGTGTATGAGCGAAGTCGATTAGACTGTTCTCTCTGAGCTGATGACATGAATTGCATATGTGCCTTTGGACGAACAAGGAGCGAAGACAAGAAGATTTTGTACGATGGGAAATGATGAAGAGCCAGTCTATCTGATATATATACACCACATATAATCCTTCGACAACAGAAACAAATTTCCGAAAAAGTGGTTCTGGGCGGCAGAACAAGGTATCATAAGAAAAACAAGCCAAACCAGAGGAAGAAAGCAGCAACAAAAGAGAAAGGAGTGGAAGAACAAGAGACAAGGGTTCTGACCTTACACATCCTCTCTCACCGTCCTAACCTGATAAGACGTATGCACCATAATCCCTTCTTGGTCAGGTTTAACCTGAAACTCCTCTTCATCAATAATATGCTCCATACTCGCCGAGTCAGCACCGACATCGTTGCTCGTTATCAATGCCTTGTTCTTTGTACCCCTGCCTTGCAGCATCTCGATGAAGTTGGGCAGTTGACCTGCATCAGAGCCCAGACGTGTGGATTTTGCGAGTGTGGTATCGGTGGCATAGGAGGAGTTGTTGTTGTGGGAATGGGAATGGGCTCTTGAGCGTGTGGAATTGCTTCCCCAGCTCTTGCTCCAGCTGCGTGAGACCCAAGATTTGCTCCAGCTGCGTTCGCTGGTGATTGTTTTGACGATTTTGATTTGGCGGTCTACGAAGGTGCGGAGAGTGGGGCCGCAGGCGCAGATCATGCAGACGGTGAGTTCGAGTTGGCTGGTGGTATAACTGTTAGCAAGTATGCTCGGGGGTGATGGAGAAACGGTGATACTTACGTCCAGAGGACTATGTCCCATAGGGTGTAGGTGATATCGTTGTCATTAGCACCATGGTGAAGCCAGTTGACAAGGGCTACTAGTCTGGCTATGCTCGTCACGCAAGGTAATGATCCGAGAGCGAAGAGAGAGGTGAGAAGGTATTTTTGGTCGTTCTTCAAGGCAAGACTCCAGACGATTGGCATGGGCATTAGTAGAATCCACCAAGTGCTGATGCTGTTCATGACAGTGTAGGCGATGTATAACGCCGTTCTGTTGATGCACTTGTGCTCTGATACAGTAACGTCCCTATAGTTTTGTCAATCTAAGCAAAGTGGAGTATGTAGGATCCAGTACGTACCATGCTGCTGAAATTGGTGAGCAAGAGAATAGCGATGCAAAGATGAACATCACGCTGTAAGCGTTGACAAAAAAGAATGCGCACCACCACTGAATACGAAAGTTCTGAATAGGGAAGAGTCGACGGTATAGCATGAGCACGGACAGCTTCATGGTGAGCATGCATGCTGAGTAAAGTACAGCTGCAGTGAGCCAGGCGCGGAGGAAACTGGGCGAATAGCTTTCCAGTGGTACGTCCCAGAGGTGTTTTCCTAGTCCTAGTGATACCATCCATTGGAAGACGCCCATGATGGCTAAGAATGATGCAGTAGCGAATAGAATGAGTGCTAGACTCGAAATCAGTATTCCATTCCACCAAGCAGCAGAGAGTGTACGCTTACAGTCATCGTGACCAAATGATCTATTGAGGAATATTCGAGTAATCAAACGCACAACTACTACAATCATGAAAAGAACTATACAGACAATGTTGGTGACGGTAACGCGATACCCAACACCGGCGGGATTAACGAGGTTGCTAACTCGACCATCCGGAGCTTGTGTTGCTGGTGTAAGGTTCGAAGCCATCGTTGTAGTCGAGTGGCGACAAGGCCAAGTCAACTGGGACCTCTCTTTGGGGGGAACGAGATTTCAAAAGAGGGACGTCACCCCATGGGTGGAATAGAAAGAGAGTCAGAGTTATGAACAAAGAGACTGGAGGGCAAAAGCCTCGTCTTCTGCGCTGAGAAGGCCCCAACATTCCACACCACGCGTCATTAGTTCTTCTTTGATGCCGTGCGACCTAGCTTAATCTTCTTTGTCAATGGATAATCAACTCGTCTGGTAAGGCAAGCCAATGCATGCAGTTTTCACATGGCTTATTGTTGGCATGTCGCCGAAGGTGTGTGGGTGTCGATCGCTGTTCTTGGATAAATTGCACCATCTCTCCATTCGGCTGCGTCCCCGTTGATGATCGTAGATAGCCAAGTGCTATTTAGCGCCGTCACGGGCCGGTGCGTGTTAATTGATTGACGATTTTCCTCCCGAGAGGGTGTGACTGAAGCTTGCATGGTGCATGCCTTCAGGCACACTGAAAGTACTCTAGCGATGAGGAGGTCCGGACCCGGAATCGAGGCGACACGATCTTGTTGACCCCTGATCTAGCGGCGTAGCATCTCTTCTGGCGCAACGTGGTAGGCTGAGCGGCTATCAAGTTCCAGTTTATCGGTGCCCAAGCTGACATTCGTTGGTGGTTGTGTTGCTTGCTTATCTCTCTAGAGATCTGGTATAGCCGTTGAAAAGAGTGATAGCCACGAGCTCGAGCGATTATAACGGTCGAGTCTCGGCTGTTGGTTGCACAAACAAACGTGCAAACTATTCTCGAGGATAGCAAGTAAGCACAGCCGTTGAGTGGTCTTTTTCACCTGTTGCTTGCATGATGTGCATGAGGACACATGGCGCCGTCTGATTTATCCCGATCTCCGCCCGTGGCGTGGACCCCGCCTGTGGGACGACAACATCGTAATCACAGTTTTCTATACGGACGTGCAGGTCGGCAAGAGACTTGTTGGATTATGAGAGTCGGGTGCCGATAAAGTGACCGCATCAACTGTTGTGGCCTTGCTTACACGCATAGTTGAATTGAACACAGCTTGTCCTTGGAGGATGGAGATGGTTCAGAGACTCGAGTTCGAAGACATGTCAAAGTCATGCAAGTGACCGCTCTCTAGAACGGAAAGTCGCAGCGACAGGAACGAGTCATCTCCTTCTCAAAAAGTTGACGTGCAGCAGAAGTGTCAAAAAGCTCGGGCGCTGTCAAATCAAAAGTGGACCTCCACAACCCGAGAGAACGACATGGCCCTAAATTAAGTAGGGTCCGTCAATGTTTCCATCGTTTTAATCAAAGAGAGCTTGTTTGCTAAAGACATCTCACCTCTTGCATGCATGATCAGAGATTCAAAGAGTTTTGTTGTGCTCGGTTGCGCTGTCAGCAGTCCCGTAACATGCAGAGAGGATCGAGACTTCCACGTTGCACCACAACGCGTTCTATCTGAAGCCGCGACTGCATGAGAGCCGTCGACTGACATGCAGCTCCTACACAGATATGCGCATAATTGCTGTGATATGCCGTTCCTCCACTGCAATGAGCCGTCGAACGCACACTGGTCTTTGGTTTTCCCACGTCAATGATGCTGCTACCTGCTGTCTACCGCTCACATCTACAGTCTTGGCTTCACCGCCTTGTCTTCCTTGAGTCCTGCAAGCGAATCTTGCAATTTCGACAACGCCTGCAACAATACCCGCTCCTGCTTTCGCTGAGATACCACCTGCACACACAAAGTGCCGCCAAGGAATGAACTACGATTGCCGTCCCAGAGCTTGCGGTTATACTTATCCCAGCCACTCGGTGCCGAAGATTGATCAGTCATCTCAGTGTTGAGATCTGTAACTCGGATGGGACGGATAGGTAAACTTGCCGCTGGATAGTCGAGTAAGTTGAACGAGGAAGTGTACGAGGAGGTGTTCCAGGTATCGATCAACGGGGTTGGATGAGGCGCTACCGGACAGATGAAAACGTCCAGGCTGCTGGCGCTTCCTGTTGCATCCTTCCAATAACCGCCATCTGATCTCCAGACATCAAGGAAGCGTGTCTGCAACTCGTTGCGTCGTGCTTGAAGATCGCGTATCTTCTCCGCTGTGAGGCTCGTCTTGCGGCGCAGGCGTGACTTGAGCCAAGGTGAAATCGGCTCCGACGTGGCCTCAAGGAGATCGAAAGCTGCATTCGCGCCATCCACTCCGAACAAGCCATTGGCAAGTTTCTGGCATTGTGAAAACAAGGAGGTGATATCCAACTCCACAACTTCGATGGCAGCATTGCTCTTCAATGTAGTGCGAATCTCCTCGATAACGGTCTGAACAGGTGGAAGAGGAGTTGTAATGCCATCAGATGTCACGATGCCTACTCTCAGCCTTCTCATATGGTCGGATAGCGATGGCGTCCTGAGAGCACTGCGTACGACCTGCTGTTCCCATGTTTGCGCAACACACTCGGGATCGAATGTCCAAGGCTCGAGATCTCCAAGAACTTTGAAGAACAGCTCGCAGTCTCTGACGCTGTGAGCAATCGGACCAGCAACAGCTCTGATTCCTAAAGTCTCATTGCCAGGAATGCTACCGCTTTCCTGTCCAGCATATGGTATGCGGCCATGACTAGGCTTCACGCCTACGAGTCCATTACACATCGCTGGTATGCGGATGCTACCTCCCACATCAGTAGCCGCGCCCAGGACACTGCCACGCATCGCGATCAAGGCTCCTTCACCACCTGAACTACCACCAGCGGTGAGGTTCAAATTTGCAGGATTGAGCACGCGGCCGAAGACGTTGTTGTGAGAGTCCAGTGCTTGCAGCGTGAGAGGGACGTTCGTCTTGCAATGGATGACAGCTCCTGCTTGTAGGAGCATTACAACCAATGCTGAATTAGACTTGGCAGGTTTGAAGCACAAAGATGCATAGCCAATAGATGCATCTTTACCGATGATCTTGAAAGAGTCTTTGATTGATATAGGTAAGCCGTGCAAAGGGCCCATGGGTTTGCCGGTCCTGGCGAGGTGGTCGTCCAGCTGCTTTGCCCTGACAATTGCTTCGTCGAACATGATTTCAGTCAGGCAGCTTGTCTGTATCTTAATCAGTAAGATTTCTTGTGTTGTGTATCGATGACGACTCACCAATTGTTGGGCAATAGCTGCTCGTTTACAAAATGCAGTAACAACATCTACACTCTTCAACCTCCTTGCTGCTAGCTCTTGCACCAACGCAGTGGCATCATATCGCTCCGTGAGCTCGATCTCTTGAGCACTCAAAAGACCACATTCTCGAGGGATGGCCAACACATTGTTTCGATTGGCTGTTGGGCGAGTTTTGAGAATCCAGTCTTTAGGTATGGAGTTCAGTTGTTCTTGCTGCTTGCGACGAGCAATCGATTGCCAAGGAGCTTCTGTTTGTGACATTTTCGATCGACTTCAGAAAATACAAACACGAAATTTCGACAAGTCACAAGAACTGTAGATCTCCATCGATGTGATAGCCGCCTCGGATGTGCGGGGAGTCGAGGGGATGCCGAGGCTCCAGGTTGCTGGTCAAGCATATCACCCTGGCTGTATCTTCCTACCACTATGCCTTGCTTTGAAGTGTTCCATCTTTGCTTCTGTACAGCAGGATGTATATGAAAGACCAAGATGCCCCTTAGATAGTTACAAGTATCCAGGCACTGTTGGATCAATGAATCCGTCTTGCTGTTCAATCGTTTTTCAGCTCCACTCCAGTGACGTTGCCGTGCCTGCTAACATTCCCAACTCAACAACCATCATCCGTCCACTTATTACACATCACAAGGTTCATCGAGATGACACTTGTAGACGACGTGAACATCATCTCGACTTTCGTCTCTCACGAGCAAGTGCGACTCGACTCCGGCACGAAAGTGTCCCAACACTACGATACCATCGTGCTTTGCGTAAGCGCTATCTTCCATTGCGCTGAAACACTCTTCCATGCTCTCCAACAACGCGATTCAAATCTCACATCTACGGTCGTATTATGCGGCGGCATAGGACACTCAACTCCACATCTTTACAGCGCAGTGGCAAACAACCCTCGCTATGCCCATCTCGCTGAACAAATCAATGGGCTGCCAGAAGCCCAAGTCATGGAAAAGATCCTCGACGCCTGCTTTTCTGGAGACAAGGTGCGAGACTCTGGTGTGAAGGTGCTGGTGGAGGACAAAAGCACCAATTGCGGTGCCAATGCTATAGAGACGAAAAAGTTGTTGCAGAAGCATGGGCTACTAGCATCCGCAAAGAAGACTTTGATCATTCAAGATCCGACGATGAGTCTGAGGACGAAAATGTCATTTGAGAAGGCATTTGAAGGCGATGAAGTGATGTTCGAGGCGTGTCCGACGTTCGTGCCTAAGGTCACAGAATTGGAGGGAAGACTGGGGTTTGAGGAGGAAGCAGGTATCACAGAAGGCGAACTATGGGATATGGATAGATTTCTGGGCTTGATCTTGGGAGAAATTGTCAGATTGAAGGACGACGAGACGGGCTATGGACCAAGAGGAAAAGGCTTCATCGGACATGTTGATGTGCCTGACGCAGTGCTGGACGCGTGTGCTCGACTGGAGAAGTCTGTTCAAGCAAAGAGGTAGTGAGTACCACGGTATCATAGACAGAATACAGGGGACTGTAGAGATACAAGTGGCGGTGAGATATGCATCCCGGTCAGCAAATGGCGTGTGATCTGGGACGAAGTCGGATGCAGTGTCACTTTCTCGAATCTGGCGATCATGACAATCGCTCAAAGGCTCCTTCCTTGACCACTCCCTCGACCACTTTCCTGACCACCTTCTCAAAACAGAAGTTGTATTATGGCAGCAACTTCCCCGGATCAGCCAGCAGTCAAGAATTGGACAATGCCCAGCAAAAATTGAGGCCATTGCAGCCGAACCTCGGCTTGTTGGCCGTCGCGGCCCCTCTCAAACGTCACGAGGCGCTGCTCCTCAGACGGGAATTGCTATGGGATCGATCAAGACCATCTCTTCTTGGCCACACGAATGCCGTCGCGGAAGAGGCACTGCTGAAGGATGCGCGTGATGGTCGATTTAGCCCCTCCCTGGAGGTAGGTGGCTGTGGGTGACTTGTCCCCTCTGACTGCTCATCCTCATTTCCCTCTGCCATATCGTCTACTTTGTGACCAGCGTGGACACACCGTTTCTCGGGAAGCTCAGATATAGTGAGATCTAGGAAGTAAACACACAGACATGGCTGGTACGACAGGTCTTTGGAGCCAATGGCTGTTGCGTCGTGCTAACCAACCTCACAGCACTACCCTTGACCCTCGCAGCCCCAGCGGCAGTCGCATCCCTCGCCTACCTCCGTGCCAAAACCAGCTGGCCCAATGACTACGCCCTGCTGAAGGCCACAGTCATTGGCGGACTCTACGCCAAAAACTGCGTCAAGAATGACCGCGTCAATCGCTTCTACGAGCTCGAAAAGCACGCCCTAGATGCAAAGGCACGCGACCGCTCTTTCCTCGCCGTCCCGCCCCATATACCCAAAGACGTCTCTTCCCCGGCAGATCTGGAGGGCTTGCAAGCGACAGAATTGAGTTACAAACATGTCTATGAGACGGTCTTGAAGTTTGCTGCATGGTTGAAGCAAGAGCATGGTGTTAACAAGGGTGATACGGTTGCCATTGACTTTACCAACAAACCTCAATTCATTTATTTGTGGTTCGCAATATGGTCACTGGGTGCGAAGGCTGCCTTCATCAACACAAACCTCAGAGGAAAGGCCTTGTTGCATTGCGTCAAGGCTTGCGAGGCGAAGCTCTTCATCGTGGACCCCACAATCAAAGAGGCATTGACCGACGAGGTTAGACAAGAGCTCGAAGGTTCCGTCGTGTCTGTTGTGCTGGATGAGGTTATCGAGGGCAGGATCGTTGCGACTAAGGGTTTGAGAGTGCCTGACGCAGAGCGTGGTGGTCAACAAATGTGGGACACAGCAGTCCTCATCTTCACCTCTGGAACCACCGGACTGCCCAAACCTGCTGTAGTACCCTGGAGGAAGTTCCTGCTGTCTCCCAAAACCGTCGGCAACTGGATGGGCATCAAGTCTACAGACCGATACTACACTGTGAGTGAAATTGCATATACCACTCAGAGTGGGTGATACTAACAATCGTGCTAGGCAATGCCTCTCTACCACAGTTCCGCAAGCCTTCTCAACGTCGCCATTGCCCTGCACGTAGGCGCAACATCCATTCTTTCTCATCACTTCTCGCCAAAAACCTTCTTTGCCTCGGCCACTGCTTCCAAAGCAACAATGATGCAGTACATTGGCGAAATGTGCCGATATCTCCTTAGCACTCCTCCTTCTCCGTTTGATCAGTCTCACACTATCCGCATGGCCTTTGGCAACGGTTTACGTCCAGACGTATGGCAGAGATTCAAAGAACGATTCAATATTCTCGAAATTGCCGAGTTCTATGCCGCGACTGAAGCTCCTGGCGGCACTTTCATCAAAAGTAAGAACAATTATGGTCTTGGAGCTGTGGGTAGAGCAGGAACAGTCATATCAACCCTCATGGGCAGCCAATCCGCAATCGTCAAACACGATGTCGAAAGCGGGGAACCCTTCCGCAACTCCTCAAACTTCTGCGAGAGAGTTTCGCCAGGAGAAGCGGGTGAATTAATCAATGCAATGGACCCCAACAACATCAAAGACAGCTTCGTAGGTTATCATGGCAATCAGAAAGCCTCTGACTCAAAGATCCTCCGCGATGTCTTCAAGAAGGGAGATGCATGGTATCGTACCGGCGACTTGTTGCGTAAAGACTCTGAAGGTCGTCTCTTCTTTGTCGATAGAATCGGAGATACCTACCGCTGGAAGTCTGAAAACGTGAGCACGAATGAAGTCGCCGAAGCTCTGTCTACATCGCCTCACGTCGACGAAATCAACGTTTACGGCGTGGCATTGCCAAATCACGACGGACGCGCTGGTTGTGCGGCTGTGATGCTCAAATCTGCCCCTTTTCCTCAAGTCTTGAAAGAGGTTGCCGCACATGCTCGAGAGAAGATGCCCGGATTTGCAGTTCCGCTGTTTTTGAGGGTGGTTAAGGAGTTTGCCGTTACGGGTACGTCTAAGTACCAAAAGCATGGATTGAGAGAGCAAGGTGTGGATTCGAGCAAGACGGGAGAGGACGCATTGTATTGGCTGCCAGTGGGTGCAGAGGCCTATGAGGAGTTTGGGAAGAGAGATTGGGAGAATCTCGTTGGAGGTGGTGTCAAGCTTTGATAATGTTTGTCTGTAATGCAATTGTACATATGAGAGTTTGATGAGATATTGCTGCTTGTTTCTTTTGCAAGCTACTCGAGCCCGGTTTCGAAAATCCAATCTTCGATCTCTCTACCTGTCGCTCATTTGGCCATCGTGCCTGCCAAACGTCTTTAGAAAGCATCGGCACCTTGTGTCAGCTGCTCGCCTAATTCTTTTCCTTGCTCACTGGCAGTCTCCTTCCAAGCCGACCAGACCTGCTCCTGCACAGCCAAGTGGTTTCTTGCTTCCGAAACTTTCATTTGGTCAACCTTGTCCATTGCTTTGGCTTTCCAGATTTGTTCGAATGCAGGACGTCGTTCGGTACGGCAGAATAGGTCCCAGTAGAGGAGATGATGGGTGAACTCTCCATCTGCGTTTGCAGTAATGCGGGCGATGCGGGAGGTCATGTGTCTGGTGACCTTATCTGAGTAGTAGGCTTCGTCGGGATCAACAGAACTGTACGTACTTCTTAGTATGGGCTTGTAAAGCATCACAGGTCATGGCCAAATTCAATCATGGCAGAACTTGATCGTGGCCGAATCCAGACATGGCCGACTCGATTGACCATGGCCGAATTCGATTGACCATGGCCGAATTCGATTGACCATGGCCGAATTCGATTGATCATGGCCGAAACGTACCTTGGTTCTGATGTCGGTTGTTGGGATCTTCCTGCTGGTTGCTGAGTTACTTCCTGCTGAGTTACTGGTTGCTGGATTGCTGGTTGCTGAGTACGTTGCTGTTGGGTTGGAGTCTGGACGGGAGACTCGGAATGAGATTTGGTACTTGATTCTAGAGAAGGCCGTTTGCCTGGTCCTTGTTCGGCAGACGATTCGTGGTCTTGTGTAGAGATCATGGGTTGTTCTTCGGCCGATTCTCCAGTCACGAGACCTTGCTGTTGGGGAGAGGAAGGAGTTGATGTTTCAGTCGGTAGATCGGTGTCGAAAGGTCTTTTGTTGTTGGTATTGAGATCGCCTGCAGCAATTCTGCGGCCGTTTTCTAGTCTTTCAGCATTGCTCCGGCCAATCTTAAGTTTCATAATCCTCGACCCTGTGACTCTGCTCCCATGCCTCGATTTCTCGGACGGTTCATCCTCCTCGATGTCATTGGCTTGGGAGACAGAGCTTCCGCGTCGTCCTGAAAGGTCGTTTCCAGACGTACGCTCGTCGTCAGAATCGTCTGTGTCGCGTTGATTGTTGGCTTCTATTGTATCATCATCGGATGACTTGTCCTGGCTTGCCTCATTGCTCGACTCTGTCTCGTCACCGGGTGTCTTGTGCATATCATCCTCATAGATGGAACTCGTCTCCTCACCACTGGAATTTGTCTTCTCATCGCTGGAACTCGTGTCTTCGACCAATTGTACGGAGTGATTCTGTTTTGGTCGTGATTTTCGGCCATCTTTCAAGACTGATTTTCGCTGCTCTGCACTTCTCAAAGATCGCTTTGGCGACATCTTGCGCGTGCGGTATCTGAAATGCAATTGACCAGTGCGACTTATCCAAAACCTCCTAAGACAAGTCGCATGCGAATTCAGAAAGATGACTAAGTACTCCCACTGACTGAAAAGGCCTTCAAGCACTGGGAGCGAGTGGTACTTTCTGATGAACAAGTCGGCTGAGGAGATGATGAGAAGAAAAGAGCATGGACGATCGAAGGGCAGATGATCTTAGTATCAAAGTCGGGGAATAGGGACATCTCACTGATACGACTGAACAAAGCTGATAGTGAAGGTGATCCGTGAGCATCAGTGTGAATTGAGCGGATTTATCTGCCGCTGGACGTTACTGCAAGACTGAGTGAGTGAGTGAGTGAGTGAGTGAGCGAGCTAGCGAGCGAAAAGTGAAGGCTTTGGTGATGCGTGAACGCCGAAGTAAGAATGGCCGAGAAGGTTAGAAAGATGGTGAGTTTGTTAAGAGAAGTATGATGAATGATGTTTGTGTTAGTTCTCAGAGCTAGTGACGGCTTATCGATGTGCTTGGAAAAATTCGATAGCTAAGGCGAATCATTTGACTCTCATTGCAAACGAGTCTATTTTTTGTAACTGATTCGCTACAGAATGGAATGTCTTTGGAGCGAAAGCACCCTGAAGACTGAACTGTAATATACAAGTGGTCGTTAATCCGAACTTATCGTAACACGTCCTACTCGCCTTGGAGCGGCTGTCCCATACCACCGAGGGTAACCATCTTAGTGACCATATACTCATCAATACCAATCTTTGAGCCCTCGCGTCCGAAGCCTGATTGCTTGACACCTCCGAATGGTGCAGCAGGGTCACTGATAAGACCGGTGTTTACACCGACCATACCGACCTCGAGCGCCTCCGCCACTCTGTATACACGTTGGATATCGCGTGAGAAGAAGTATCCAGCAAGACCGACTTCAGTATCGTTGGCGAGCTTGACAACCTCAGCTTCAGTGTCGAAGGCGAACAGACCAGCGACAGGTCCGAAAGTTTCCTCGTGGGCCAGCGCCATATCGGCAGTCATGTCACGAATGACTGTAGGCTGGAAGAAGTTGTCGCCAAGGTCAGGAAGCTTCTGTCCACCAACGAGAACCTTGCCACCCTGCTTGACTGCATCCTTAACATGGGCCTCGACCTTGCTGAGAGCACGGTCGTGGATCAAGGGACCGTGAGTTACACCCTCATCGTATCCATGGCCAACCTTGAAGTTCTTGACCTTCTCGGTGAAGGCTTCAGCAAACTTGTCGTAGATACCTCTCTGGATGTATAGACGGTTTGCGCAAACGCAGGTCTGGCCAGATGAGCGGAACTTAGAAGCAATTGCACCGTTCACGGCAGTCTCGAGATCAGCGTCGTCGAAGACAATGAAAGGAGCGTTTCCACCGAGCTCGAAGGACAACTTCTTGAGAGTGTCTGCAGACTGCTTCATGAGAAGCTTGCCGACTCCAGTACTGCCAGTGAAAGAGACCTTCTTGACAATGTCAGATGATGTAATGGCCTCTCCAACCTCGGGAGTGTTCTTCATGGATGTAATGATGTTGACGACACCTGGAGGAATACCGGCACGGACGGAGAGCTCAGCCAGAGCAGCGGCGGTGAAGGGAGTCTCGCCAGGAGACTTTACAACAACGGTACAACCAGCTGCCAGGGCAGGACCAATCTTTCTGGTGATCATGGCGGCAGGGAAGTTCCAAGGGGTAATCAAACCACAGACGCCGACGGGTTCCTTGAGGGTGAAGACCCTGTTACCAGCGACAGTGGCAGAAATTGTATCTCCGTAAGCTCTAGGGGCTTCCTCACTGAACCACTCGAAGAAGTTGGCAGCGTATGCAGCCTCACCCTTTGCATCGGCCATAGGCTTTCCGTTCTCCCATGTGATAAGTCTTGCAATATCTTCAGCATTCTCAACCATCAGGTCGTACCACTTGCGCAACATCTTTGCTCTTTCTCTTGCGGTCGTCTTGCGGAATTTGGGGAAAGCGGCGGCGGCGGCGTCGATGGCGAGTTGAGCGTCTTCCTTATTCATCTCGGGCATCTTGCCGATGGGCTTGTGTGTTGCAGGGTCATGAACGTCAAAAGTCTGGCCCGACTTTGCGTCGACCCATTTGCCGTTGATGAAAGCCTGCTGCTTGAACAGCGATGGGTCGTTGAGCTTTAAGATGAATTAGCATTGGTGCTCTAGAATGATAAGGGAGAGGGGCTCCTTTCTCCCCGTATAGCAGAGAGCAAGATGTAGACTATAAAAATGCACAATGTTTTCAGAAACAGAAGCGTGTCCACTGAGAGAACCCCATCAGAGGCTATCTCAGTGGACAACGTCTTTTCCGAAGAGTATTGTGCATTTGTACAGGCACACTGTGACTGTGTATCGGGGAGGGAGTAGGCGAGCGACTCACCGGCGGTACACTGTGTCCCATGGCGGCGTATGATCTCGAGGTTATGTTGATGCGAGTGACTGGCTGGAACGATGACCTGAACGCAGGCTTTGCGACAATACGAGAGATGAAAGTCATGACAGGTTCGGGCAGAAGGTTGCTCACTGCTGGATTACAAAAAGTCCTCGGCACTTCGATAGGCGCACTCTATTGACGATGACGATAGGCGCGGTCAGATGCGGGGAAAGCTCGCCGAGGTCGTGGTTGCAGTTCTGTTTCTTTCGAACGCGATCTTCGTCTTTGTCGAAGGAGGATGAGATGTGGCCTTCTAAAGAAGGAAAGAACCTCTGAGTCCCTGTGAATAATCGTGACTCAAATAACCACCCACATCGCACGGGGTATATCGATAGGCCAGCTTCGGTGACGGGCTTCTATGTGTAAAAAGCTGTCGTCTGCACTTTCCTCTCGCGGACCCACTCCCCACTCCTTCGTCGGCCTTGACATTCCGACTTCTGTTCCATCTCATCCTGCGTCGAAGAACATTATAATAAGCTGATGAAATGCACAGTTGGATTCTAAATTTGACCCTAGCCATTGAGATAGCCTTTATCAGGATGTTTCTGTGGAAACAATGTTCTTGACGAAAAATTCATGCATTTCTTCAGCTCTACTGTGTCAATCTTCAGCATACGGGGAGGAAGTGTTTGTTTCTTTCCATACTGTCTCAAACAAATGTAGCATGCGGTAGGAAAAATTGGCACAGATTGGCATTCTGAAAGCTTCTCGCTGCTGTAGGACGAATATATGGCTGAATTGAGGATGCGTATCTTTGCTCATGGACCGACTCATGTATAGTCCATTCTGTCTCTCTCTGTTCTGCTTCCTACCTCCTCGCCTTACTCCTAACTCCGCAGTCAGTAACAGTCATATTGGTGCTGAATAGACTGAGTCTATCAGATCGGTATCATGTGCCTCATGTAGGTTTTCTGCTCCTTTCTCTAAATCCATATGCCTTGGTACCTACTTTTTCAAATCCACCTTCTTGTTCACTTCTAAATCTCACTGCCACTCGTATAGTTCGCGTTTCTTAGCAAAGAGTGGGCAAGCACTCTTAAGAGGCTCAGGCAGTGCTTGATCTCCTGCGCAATGAGTGGTAGTATGTAATCATGATTGCTATGGCCAACCCAACTTCATTTTCTAATGTAAGGGGTGCGTATGCTGCTGGCGTTAAGAATAATTTTCTAGCTGCTGCCGTTTCTCACGATCATCGAGATGGCAACCACCACGACCGCCACGTAACAAACTCGTCAAGAAGTTCATGTTGGTCATGAAGATCGCAGAGCAGCTGGGCAAAGAATGAAGGGACAATGCTCACATTCTACCATGACTTATTGGAGAGACAGACTGATATGACAAAAAATCGAGGTGCATGTCTGAACGAATTTCCTAAGTTGGTTGTTGGCGAAGCTGCTGGCATGGCGATGGCTGATGTTCCTGGCTACCAGCAAGGGCGCTTGATATGTTTTACCGCGCGGTACCCGCCATGCATGAAGCGCAACCGTTTGAGAATGATAATGCAGTAAAATAGTTGAATTTCCCAAACTGAAGGATCCGGACGCTGATCCTCGAAGATCAGAATCCTAGCCTGCTCATCAAGAATGCCAAGTAATCTGATCTGTCCTGTCAGAGAACCTTTCTCCAGACACGTTGCCGGCATGGAGGTGCACCGATGAACATCGATGCATGATTCCAATAGTCCCCACACGCGAGGTGCGTTCTTGCTCAAGGACGATCAACGATCATTGGTAGATAATGGCATTGTGATCCTTATCTTACAATGTTGTCATGAAGAGAGCGTCAGCGGCAGCAAGCGGATGGGTATTGCAGATGCGGCCAAGTCTGTATCGACAACTAGAGTGGAGCGGAAATAGGCGATCCATACCCAGCAATGATCTGAAATCGCGACATCACTATCGAAAAGCCATGGTGGGAGACTAGAGCGCACGACATCAGAGATTGCGCCTGGCTGGACAAATCCAAACTTGGCCCTGGATGAGAGCCTGCTCTTCAGCCGCCGTTGTCCGCGGTCTGCGACAATGTCGCAATTGCATTTCGGAGAGAAGAACCTGATTCGATCTGAATTGATTTTATGTTCGGATGAGACTGTCTTTCCTTGAGCCGTTGCACGTGTTCAGCCATGGAGCCCTAGCCACCTGGGGATTGGCTATTCTCAGCCATCAAAAAAACGCCATTTTCGCATCAAAGTTCGTGTTCAAAGTCTGTTCCTTCAGCGCCGTGGCAGGTTTCTAACTGAAAGCGAGGAAAGCCGCCATTAATAATTGACAGCCAAATTCCTTGGCACAAAAGGCCAGACCTTTTTCACGAGCGGCTTTCGCTAGATGGAATCCTTCGCCAAAATTAACACAGGCTTGAGAAATGCTTGTCACGCCTGATTTCAGGGGACTTTGTGGAGAGACTGAAGTTGGAGAAGCGTTGCATGTTCGCCGGAGATGATTTTCAGATCTACACATCATAATCGCCGCCGGCGGCTCATGATCGCTGACAAGCCTCCATCGTACCAGCTGAACCTTCTCAGCTGAAGTTTGGTCAAAAGAAACTTCACTCTCCCGAGTCAACCTCGGGTCTCACAATCGTTGCAGCGAAGAAGTGGAAGCTGAGCCCGACTGCCCGGTAGCGTGTGCATCAAAGTCTCGCTCTTATTTGATGACCACCGACCTGACCGTTGAACATCTCAGTACAAGTCTCGAACGCCAACTCGTAGTCTTCCAAACGTGAAAGCCACCTTCCTATATATATGCACCTCGCCAAATCTTGCTAACGGCACCAAAACGTGCTTGCTGAAATATATGCTCTGAACAGTACTGCCGTCCTCTTTCTCGTATCTAGCTATCATTCCGTATCACATTCGAGCCTCAAGTCAAAATGTCAGGACAAACTATTCTCTCAGAGAAGCAGCAGTTGGCACAAGAGCTTGAGAAGAAACAACCTCAGAACAATGACCTTGAGAGTCAAAATCCCGCATCATCACCACCACCAGCACGACCAGTGTTCTTGCTATTGTGGTTACTATTCGTCCTGGGCACAGTCGCAACGATAATCTCTTCGAATTGGAGCAAGCCAGACTGCTTGAACAAGGCCCAACATATACTACACGAGTCGACAAGCCCCGTTGCCACAAGCACATCATTGCCAAAGTCGGCACCAACAAGCACATGCGACAACCTCACACTCCGCCGTGAATGGCGAAGCATGAAGCCTCTGGAGCAAGCACGGTACAGAAGCGCTGTTCGATGCCTTCTCGACCTTCCCTCCAAGAACGACAACACCGGCAGCAGACTTGGTGACTTCTTGTCTGCCTACAGCGTTTCCGGCTGGCACGCGACACAAACCACAGACTACCTCCCTTGGAACCGCTTCTTTATGCATACGCTCGAATCCGCTCTGCGCAACGAATGTGCATACAGGGGAGACATGCCTTACCTCGACTGGACTGTTGCTGCTGCCTACCCAGAGTCTCTTGGTGAAGTCGCATCGGCCGCGACATCCTCACCGCAAGCCGCTTTCCATGACGAACTCACAAAACAACATCTCGACCCCGCGCTCGTGTCTGAGATTATGTCTGCTGACACTTACGACGACTTTGCACACGTCCTTGAAGCTCGTATTACCTCCTTGGCACCCTTTGACTTTTCGAGCCCTGAGCTGCCTCAAGGTATGTGCCAAATTTTACAGATGTTCGTGTTTGAAGTGTTTCGACTAACGCTATTTGCAGATCCTCTTTTCTTGCACCAACTGCAGGTAGATCGTTTGTGGTGGCTGTGGCAACAGCAACACCCAAAGGCGGAGATGCTAGTTGAAGACGAACGTGCAAGGATGCATGGATTTGGCAAATCTATTGCTGTCAAGAGTGTTGCTTCGACAGAGGGCTATGACCTCTGTTACAGATATGTGTAAAATGCTGCTAACTATGCACAAAATATCATTATATAATGTTTTACGACCATCATAGATTCACTTCCATGTTCAGCGTTTTTCCATGGTAGGCCATTGTGTGTTTGTGGTATATTGTGATTGCTCACACAGCCACAACTGTCGCAACATCACGCTAGAAAGGGAGTCTCCAAGAAGTGTTGGCTCTGGTTATGCGTCTGGCACAAGCCGCTCACTTCGGGTCAGATGCTAAAAGGTTAGGGTGGTGTAAGGGTGACATCCCCGGTGCAGCACACGCGACCAGGTTGCTAATGTCACGGATGTCACTGGCTTTTTCTGAGTTGTCGGATCATCTCCGACGACCGAACTCCTATCTCTTGTCAATGTAGATAGTCGATTGAACCTCGATATTCCTTGCTTGGACTTCTGTCGCCCTACTCGCTCGCTTCATGCTACGACATTGTTGTCAATGAAACGTGTCCCTCTTGTCGTACGTTTATGCCGCGTGGCCGCCGCTAAAGCTTTCACCTCTTACTTAATTCGGAATCCGCGGCGCCCCTATACCATGCTCCCATGGTCCCCCTCAGAAGCCCACTCACGCGGCCTCCATTGGCTATACGAGATTTCCCCGCTTCGCCCACACGAGCAAGTTCCAGCTTTGGATGCCTAATTTTTCTCTGTTGAAGATCTTACTTCACTGTTCGTTCTATACGGGAAACGGTCCAAAGTAAGATCTATTTGAAGATCTGAATTGAAGACAGTGCGCCGGTGAGTATGCAGGCGTTCTTGCGACGGGAATGATGATGGCTCAACCTCCAGCGCATGTTTCATTGTACGATATGATGGAAAGGGCCACAAAAGGCTATCGTCGGTAAGTGGATGCTGGCCGCGCAAGCCATCAACATGTCAAGAAGATTTCGGCACTGAATCGGGAATAAAGATGGGTATAATCGAGAAGTGTAACTTTGGAGTTCCGGCAGCAGTTTGAAGACTAGTGTGATAGGCGACATTCAATCTCACAAGGGCGCCTGATCAAGCACTCTCTCATCTATACACGTAGGTATCGCACGTAGGCTCAACAAGCGTCGAGGCAGAAAGCGGGAGACAAAGGGGTTGGAAGATGCCGAGGTATTACCGACGGGCTTTATCACTCGGACTCGACTCTGCCCTCTCTTGACCAACACAAACCACCAACATCGATGGAGTTGCAGCGCGTCAGAAGAAGGCGACGATGTGAAGACAAGCCTCTCCATCGAAACTTCATTTGTATCTTTGAGCTTGAGCGAGTACTAGAAGAAAATCTGACGTGAGCTCTGTAATCCTCGTCATCTTGTGAAGTCACAATGAATATTGGCAGGTGATGCCTGGTACGAGTAACTCGATGTCTCCTTCCGATATAGGAGTTATGATTGTTATGCGCTGTGAGTCGGACAGTCGAAGGTAACGCTCCGACGGAAGGAGCGACAGGGTGACAGCTTCCCACATCTATGGAAGAGCCAGACAACATCCAAGCCTCAAGCATATCGGGTCCTTTCCTTAGTATCGAATTCCAATTCAAATCCAGCAAGCTATCCTCCAAAGTGATCCTCAAATTCATCATCGTCGCTTCTGCTCCATCTCCTAGAAGCACTGGACTTTGCTGGAGAAAGACTCGGCTGCCCATCGTGTTGAGTCATCGACGTTATCGTCCAGACCATTGAAGATTCGTCGCTATGAGCGGCGATTGAATTCAACCAAGTCAGGAAGCTCCTTCATAAGCACCGGAAACCGAAGTCGGAAATCGTCCGTACCGAAAGGAGCATCACCCACGTTACTCGAAGACATCAACCGAGCCCGGCATCCTCTCTCAGAGCAACAGGAGGACTACGACCTCGTTGATCTCGATTCATTTGGGTACCAGTCCATCCGAACAGCCTGTCAAGACAGGAAAGCGATTCTGTTGGTTGACGGCAGTCGAGCTTCAAGACACTGTCCAGGACAAAGTATCAGCTCCGGAAGGTTTCGCTATTCCACCCTGAGACCTGGAGTGGATTTGCTAGATCAGATCAAAGAGCCCAGCCAAGCATTGTGTTCTGTGGTGGTTCTGTGTGTTCGACAAAACCCTCTCAGCCAGGCATCTTCAACCAGTAGTGGCGCCGTAGTCCGTCGAAACAATCATCCTGTTCCGTGTCAGGTCATCAAAGCCGCTCTTCTGATTCAGCGTCGCCGAGAATCGATTGAGGTCTGCAGAACTTCTGAGTCAGCATGAGGTTCTTCAGCATCCATCGAGGAAGAAAACTGGCATCTCTTGCCAGCTGAAGATATTTATGAGTTTTGGCGTGGTTTCCCGTGTGTTTTGCGAGGCTCCAAACTTGTGTTGCTTGAATGAAGAGGCGTCTTGAGGTCGACGATTGCAGATGTCGTTCTGGAAAGGCTTGTCGTTCGTGTCGAGACCTCGAGGCGCTCGAGAGACTCGAGAAGGATGTGGTGGTTCTTCGTTCTGTTCTGAATTGGTCCCGAAACATGACCAGCTCCAGCAAAGTCTTGGTTATGGATGGAGTTTCGACAAATATGGCGAGACCAGCTTTCTGGATCATCTTGAGCCTGCAACAGATACCTATGGCCGGTCAGATGATACTAGCAGACATATGTCATTGACTACTGTCTCTCTCACGCGTTTGGTCAGTGAGGAAAATGCTGTTAATGGTCATACTTTACCTCCACAGGCACTAGAGGCCGCACGGACCTCTACATCTCGAGTACTACCTGTGAACAATCACGCACCTTTTCCCTCTTTGACACCATCAAGTCCTTGTAAGTTTTGTTCTCCCCCTCTCAATGGTCATTTCATTGCACACCAATTACATTGTGCATTTTGATAACCACATCATTTCAAACCTCTCCAAGTGGGAGCAGATGATTTCCCATGAGCCTTCCATTACTGAGACCCAGGGCTCAGCTGACATTATATTAGCCTCAACCTCCCTCCTCGACCTCTACCTCCTTCGAAGCTCCTCCTGCGTCAACGCAGGTAACAACACCGTAAGTCATTCGATTCTTGCATATGAGCAATGTATCTGAAGCTTTGTAGACCCTCCCCTCCTCCACCGTCATGGACGGTCAATCACCCAGCAAGGGTGTCAGAAGATCGAGTGGCTCGACCACTCTCAGCAGCCTCGTGGAGGCATATGCTGCGTCCGAGCGGTCCGACGTCTCTCCTGCGTTCATACACGCGGGAGACCTCGACCGCCAGTCATATGTCGACGCCCGGGGTGAGCTCGCGGCCGGACCTCCCTCGCTCCCCGCTCCTGGCCCGGCTCCCTCGCTCCTCCTTCCTCCGCCTCCTGTCTACCGCTCGGTCCCGTATTGGGGCGAGGACGAGAGTGACGAAACGGGTCCGACCCCTCCCACCCGGATCCTTGACCGGGCTCCTCCTCCGTTGGTCTCGCGGTTTCTGTCGGGATTAGGTTCGGACGTTTTCTACGCCGAAGAATCAGACCACGACTCTGTCTCTGCAATGAAACCGCAAGAAGACGAGACTTCCGTTTTTGGAGAAGTGAAGGTTTCCCAGCCTTATGAAACGTCGTTCGGCAGGTACAATCTGTTTCCCGACGTAGAGCTGGCACCAAGAATCTCCAGGCCAGACGGCACGATACTTCAGACCTCGCCGAACATCCACCCTCGACCTAGCACTCCGTCACTAGCCAGCACCGTTCCCCTCGACATCTCTGGCTACGATGGTGACCAAGACCTGATGCTGCAAAGACAAGACAAACCATCACCTCGCCTGATCGAAAACGGTCGCACGCACAGCCTGATCAACGACAGCGTGTGGCTACAAAGAGACAAAGAAGGAAGGCGCAGAACATGGGCTCTCTTCGTCGTCTGTGCGATCTTCCCTTTCATCCTGTTTCTGTTCGCTTTCGGAAGTTTCGACAAAGTCATGGTGCAGATGGCCGGGACCCATGCTCGTCCCACCTTACGCCAAAAGTCCCTCGCAAAGTACCTCTGCGTCGTCGAGATCGTGGCTTGGCCCAGCCTGGCGGCTTAGTTGGTTGCCCGCGCTCACAGCCATAGACACTGAGCGTGCTCTGTCTGCATGACAACGCTTCGAGGAATCTCAGCGACATCTGGGTGCATGCAACTTCCAGTCCCGAGACGAAGAAGACGAAGAAGACGAAGAAGACGAAGAAGACGAAGAAGACGAAGAAGACGAAGAACGACGGGTTCCTGGGCTAGCGCATGATGGATGACGGTCAGACTGCTTTCGCTCGATGCATGGATGCATGGATGGGTCTGATGATTGCTGGTTTACGCTGGAGATGCATAAAGTGGTTACTGTTTCTTATTGCTGCTCACGAATCTATCGAGATGAGGAAACGAATGATGAGACGGGTTCGAAAAACGAGGTTAACATATCTATTGAGGAACGATACGCAAAGACAACGCTCATCTCTTAAGACTTCTGGAAAGTGCCTCTCATGATGTGATTTGCATGATAATGATAGCTCTTCCGTTACCTGCTCCAGCCTGCAAGCAGGTCATGTATTGGTCAAAAATTGCAGGATGGGTTTTGTGATGGCATGATGTTCCATAGAAGAATCCTGTCTATCATGTATCAAGTAACTTCGTAGTCAGGAACGTTCTAGATTGATAGGCTGGAGACAAGACTTGGTTTAGCTTTTCGTATTCACCTTCAGATTCAAAAGCCTTTACGAACCGATCGATGATAAGATGCATGATAGGTTTGAAGACATGGAAAGTCTTGCGAGATCCCGTCTATGCTTAAATTTTCCATAAACTCTGACGGCTTCAGAGTATGACGGGTAACACTATGCAAGGAAGCTGAATCTAAGACCAGCTTTGACTCAGCCTTTGTACAATTCTGTCGACTCGGGTGCCGTGTATAAGCATTACTACTCAACACAACCTCCTCTCCAGATTGTGAAGTATCTGAAGAATGTCTGCTGGTGGTCTCTCGCTGAAGTCGTGGAGTTCAAGATATATCTGCCCGTTTTTATGGCTGGAGTTTGACGGTTAATGGAGGATGTGTCAGGAAGGCTCCTCCCGAGGTTCCGAACCATCGGAGTCGTAGTCATAGATACGCTCCGAGTGACAGACCGACAGAGGGTTGGGGTTGGATAGAAATGGCGAGTGCCTTGTTGTTATGCATACATCTGTACAAATCATAACCGGAAATGTCTTGGTGGTTCGCTCGATATAGTGCGAGGGGTATCTGCTTGCCCTGATTTTTTTTTTGTATCACGAGACCTGACTTCGTACAAGCACGACTATGATCTAGCTTTGATGAGTGTCCACCGCGGACGGGATGTCGAACGGCTCTCTTGTTACATCGTCGATTTGAAGATGAGTTTGTGCATTCTGATGAATTGAGAGCCCCTTGGCATCCAGGAGAAGATGAGAATTGGTGTCGTATGTCGTGCCAATCTTGAACCCGTTGTTCTACGAGCTATAGGAGATCAACTATAGAAATTCATGGAATTGTTCTGTGGCTGCAGAACAATTCCATGCAATGCTATTGCCTTTCTGAGTATAGTGCGGCTGTCTCTCGGGGTTTCGGAAACACCTGGCTCGTGCCGATGAGTGGTCTCACGTCTCACCTTTCCCGGATACGGTTAGCGTACTTGGTTAAGACCCTTTGACTGCAGCCTCAACTCTCAGAGCATCGAGATTTTGTATGAGACGGCTGCAAGTGATCGAAGCAGCATGTGAACCCTTGACTCAAGAGGAAAAAGCGCCGCGTGGTTGCCCAGATAACTATGGCTGTATGCGCAGCTAACGACACATTTTGTTCCTCGTAACTCCACAAAACTCGTTTGTGTGACCATCCAGCGAACTGGCACCCACGCTCACGGCACTAGTGATCATCCGACGCGTTCCATCGTGCTGGAATATAGTGTTTGGTGTTTGGAGCTGCAACAATAAAGGTCTCGTCCTTCGCTCCTGCCTCCGTATGTGCGTCGAAATTGCTGTCGCTACATCTTTCACGAAGCTGTTTGTTACTCGCCGCGAGCTCGTAGCCTCTTCCCTGTGCAAACAAAGCTTTGCTGACATTGCTGCCTTACTCCTGCCGAATCTGACAACACAGCCTCTGTCATGCTAACCACTCGATAAAAATCAACCTTCTTCCAGACTCAGTCGCAAAGTTACCAAGCTGCAAGTTTCAGAGTCTCCCCCTCATGGCAGTCGCAAATTCGCGACTTGCTGCACTTCAAGATGTTGCCGCTCTACTGGAGGTGCTAGAGGGCGATGACCGTCCGACCTTCATTTTTGAGCAAGTTGACGCCGGCAAACCTAGGATTGTCTTTCGAAATACCTCTCTTGACAAATTCGTTTACCATGTCACACATCCATTAACTTTTGACGACTGGGCAGCCATCGCGTCTGAAGCGTTGTTGACTGGCACTTGTTCTTATGCTGGAAGAGACTGGTCGAGCAAACCATTTCGGGAGGCGTGGACGATAGTTTATTGCGACGCGGGTCCGTCAATACAGCAATCAACCACCACAACCAGCTTCGAGACCCAGGCCCCGATGAAATCGATCAGTCGAAGCACCTCAAGCATTTCAACTCAGTGGAGGCGCGGCTCGTCCCAACTAACAGCACCTACGACACCCTCGACACCCCTCTCGCCGCTTAGCATGCCAAAATCTCAAAGGAAGTTGGCAGACTGGACGCTGTCTGATGCTACTTCTCCTTGGTTCCATTTTGTAAAGCACTTTGATTGGTCCAACACTCCCTTTTGCGCTATTGAAACATGGTCATTGGAACTGCGACGCTCCACTGCCAAAATCATGAACTCTCCCGACCCACGCATTCTCATCTTTGGCGATCAAAGAGCTATAATATACAACGAAGCTTTCGCTGCTGTTATCGGAATGCACCATCCACAGTGTTTGGGCTCTCCTCTCGCTGACGTACAGGTCGACAAAATCTTTGAAGTCCTATGGGACATGTCGTTGACTGCTTATGACAATGGTAGAGGTGCACGACGTACGCGTCAAGAATTGCTTCTTGAACGTGGTGGTTCTATGGAGCAGACTTTCTGGAATATCTTTCTCTCACCATTACCTGGACTGGACGGATATTGCGACAGTGCTGTTGGCGAGTTTACTGATGTAACAGACCTGGTTGTGCAAGACCAGCGTCGATCACAAGGTTTAGATATCTTGGATTCTTTCTCGAAAGTCGAGAGTTTGCCTGAGCTATGGTCCCAATTTTTGGGTGCACTCGACAAGAATGCCCCTGACATTTCCTACGCTATGGTTTACACCGCTTTCGACCACTCGTGCTTCGTTCGCTCAGAAGGTCTGCCGACACCTGATATTACTCCTCACCACGAAACCCTTCAGTCCGCGACATCATACTTCGTGAAGCAATACCAGCTTTCTGGTTCTCTGGGACTGTCAGAAAGAGTGCTCGAACCTATCATCGACATTTCTATTGCCGAATCCTCTGGAACGCCGAGTCTTTCAGATGCTTTCCGTGAAGCCCTCGACAAAAAAGATGTTATGATCTTAGCAGACGAAGCACTTCCGGATGAGTTGTCAGTTCACGTTGCCGATTCTGGCACCGTCCGTTGTGCGTCTATCCTTCCGATTTCAAACTTAGATGGCAACCCATTAGCTTTTGTTGTTCTCGGACTCGACCCAAGACGACCATTTACTGAACAGATGAGTCGTTTTGTTCACTGCATACATGAGGCAATCTGCAAACAGGCCATCCTAGTCACGCTTCCGGAGGATCAGCAACAATTCCAAAGAAAATACGAAGAGACCACGATGGCTCTCTCGACAGAACTTCGACTTTCGATACTGAAGGCCAAGAAGAAGGAAGAAAAGTTCCTTCGGATTGCTAAGAGCGCGCCACTCGGAATGTATCTCTACTCACCAAAGGAACGCACAATTCAAGTCAATGACGCTTACCTCAAAATCACGGGTACCACGAAAGAGGACCTGGACAAAACAACAGCGTTGGAGCTACCCTGGCTGCAGACCGTATCTGAAGAGCACATGGACGTTGCAATCAAGGAATGGCAGCATTTGATGACTGAAAAGATGCCCTCCGCGATTGAGTACAAGATACGCGACTCATCTGATAATCCTACTTCCCGATGGGTGTCTGCCACATCTTTCCCAGACCTCGATGAGCATGGCGAGGTCTACTTGATACATGGTTGGCTTGTGGACATCAGCGATCGTCTGGCAAAGGATACCTTGCTTGCTCAAAGATTAGAGGATGCGCTGGAAACTAAAACAGCTACCGAACATTTCCTTGACAGTACGTAAACTCTATAACCCAAAGTCGCTGACATAAGAAGGACTGTTGCTAATCAAGTCAATAGTGGTCTCTCACGAGATGAGGAATCCTCTTAGCGCCATTTTCCAGTGCTCTGACGAGATTCTAAACACCATCCAGACACACAATAATCAGTCCGGCGTTCCATCCATGACCACAACGCAGCTCAAAGGCTTGGAAGATGCAGCCCATACGATTGCGCTATGCGCCCAACACCAGAATGGCATATTCAATGACATCCTTACCGTCAGCAAGCTGGATTCGCAATTGCTCACCATCACGCCGGAGAAGATCCGACCAGTCGATATAGTGCAAAGAGCTTTGAGAATGTATGGACAAGAAGCGAAGAGAAGCGATATTATTACTTCCATCGATGTCCAGGATACGTATACCAAACACATCTCAGAGTTTGTCATGGCAGACCCCAACAGACTCTTGCAAATTATCATCAATCTGCTCACCAATGCAATCAACCACACAAGATCGTGTAGAGAACGATCGATTGTCATCTCACTAGGTGCATCTGTTATTGAGCCAGAAGATACCTCCAACCAAATCGTCTTTATGCCACCGACTCCAAGAAGATCTAGCAGCCCATTGACGCCGGCGACAGAACAAGATCACTTCAGTGCTGCTTTCTTGAGTTCATGTTCTGGACAAGATGTTTACCTGCACGTTGCAGTCCAAGACACTGGTTGTGGGTTGTCAGAAAGTGAAATGGGACTTTTGTTCAAGAGGTTTTCTCAGCCAAAGACGTATGGCCAATACAGTGGCTCCGGATTGGGTCTTTTCTTGAGCAAAGAGCTGATCGAGCTACAAGCTGGTCGCATTGGTGTCACCAGTACCGAAGGACTCGGAACTACCTTCTCCTTCTACATCAAGTGCCGAAAGTCCATTGAGGAACCAGATTCTGCTTCAATAAGCACATCCAAGTCGCCCCGCCTCAAAGGTCACAGACCTCGTATGAGTCGCACGGAAGCTTTCAACGACAACGACCTCGAGTTCACACGCCAATCTTCTCCGGTACGAGGCTTGCACGTTTTGGTCGTAGAGGACAATCCCCTCAACCAGCGTCTCGTCGCCAAACAGCTGCGAAACCAAGGCTGTACAGTCCATACCGCCGACCACGGACTCGATGCCCTGGAGTTCTTGTCCAAGACGAATATCGCTTCATCTTCAACGCCAGGCACAAAACTTGACATTGTGTTGCTTGACATCGAGATGCCTGTCATGGATGGACTCACATGTATTCGCAAGATCAGAGACCTGGAACAAGAAGGCTTTTACACTCGACGAGTACCTGTAATTGCTGTTACGGCCAATGCCCGCGACGAACAGATGAGAGAAGCGCTTGAGGCGGGTATGGATGATGTTGTGACCAAGCCGTTTAGAATCCCTGAATTGCTTGTGAGAATGAGCGAAGTGGTTAGTGGTCAGCATTCTGCATAACTGGACGGATCGATTTTTATGTTTGTGGTATAGAAGATAGAGCCATGGGCTTCTGGACAGGGTTCGTCATACGGCGATTAGGCATTGATAGTCAATAGATGGGAACATTCATGATTAATGAAGTATAGATATTCATCACTTCCATGAAGCACGCTTTTGACCACATTGACATTGTGACAGTACACTTGATCGGAAAACATTGAAACATACAAACTTCTTGATTGTTTCATCTTATCGTTGCTAAAGTGATTGACTCGTTATTCCATTTCCCCGACCCTCTACCGTCGTTCAAATACTTTTCTAGATGTCATGTCAACGCTGCAAAATCTTCTTTTCCTTGAAATGCCGTTATTCGCCGAAGTTTGCCGTAAAAAAAGCCATTAGAAATTAGATAAATGATAGTGGAGAAGACAAAAGACAAGAAAAGGAAGGACAAAAAGGAAAATGCAAACATCCACCGAGCAGTGTTGTCTCGTAAAAAGAAAATGATAACGATGGTGACTTCTTGAGATGCGTGGATAGCGACAGGATGAAGACTGTAAGTCTGTCTCTCAGAACCCAGCACCTCCCCAAGTTTCCCTATGGTTCTGGCTGTGGGGCTGATTCTGTGATCCACTCCTCAAGTCACTGATATCAAAGCCAGTATCAGCGCCCACGTCAAAAGAGTGTGCAAAATCATGGGTATCTGTGCCGCCAACGAAGGAGTCAGTATGACTCGTGGCGAAAGAAGCTTGACGGCCTGCTTCAAAACCCTCCTGTTGCGGTTGAGAAAGCTCAAAGCCGTCTTGTTGGGAGAACTCTCCCTTCATATAACCAAACCCTTGGTGTGTGGTTGGTGAAAAATGATTTGTGTCGTGGAGGGCAACACCACCGGCCTCTGTATCTTCGGGAACGGTGGAGAAACTGTGTTGACGAGACGTAGGATCGAGATCTGAAGTTCCATTGCCAGCGCCAGCGAAGGCTTGATGAGCGGAGAGTGAAAAGGAGGTTGGCAATGAGTTGACATCAAAGGTGTCGGTTAGGCCTCCGGCGGCTGCAGCAAGGTGATCGGCCAAATCTGCTCCGTTGCTGTTCGAGTAGTCGGGGAAGGCGGCGTTGGCAGGAGAGTGTGGTTGGCTGAACAGTGCGCCGTAGTCGGTGGGTGTGGCATTCGAGCTTGTAAGCCATGGTGTTGTGGTGCGTGATGGCTGTAACAGTAGTGGATCTGTGGCTGCGAGGTCGAGATCCAGGGCGTCGATTGCAGATGAGAAGGCAGCGGACGATTGGGGAAGAGGTGGATGAGGCGTTAAAGCCGAGCTGTCGAGAGAGATAGAAATGTTGCCATTGCTGAAATCGAAAGAGTTGACATCGTGCAAGTTGTGTTGTTGAAGATTTGCTTGACTGTTATGTGGCAGGAGCGGATCAAGGACGGTAGCAGCGAGGTGATCGAGGTCAGACGTTGAGGTGGGCAAAAGCCAGGAAGTATTGTAACCCGCTGTTGCCTGTGTATCGTGCAACTCAATGGGCGAGGCCAACTCGTTCGTACTCTTGTGGGTTGGATCGGGATAATGATGTCCACTGTTGACAGCAGACAAGTCGAAGCCCGCATAGTCGTGGCTTCCTCCGCCGTAGGCGTCTCGAACGCTGAGCGCACTTTCCTGACTGTCACTAGCAGATTGCGAGATCTGACTCACACCTCCCGCAGACAAGGGAATTGCATCATCAAACGCACTTGCCATGTCCAGGTACTGCCACGTCGTTACCGCTGCCTCTTTGCTCGCTGCATGCGAGAACGAGAAATGGACAGTCAAAACCACTTGGGGCTCGCCCAACTCCGATCTTGCGATAATTTCTTGAACCGCTATGAGTTCACCAAGAGCCGAAGAGACCTCGAGACACTTCTTAGAGAGCTGGTCGTGACGATCTTCGGAAGTCTCATCTGGCTGCAGAGGACGATTTTCGAGATCAGTAGCCTGTCTTTGAAGCAGGACTACGTGATAAAGATAGCGAGCCCAGAATGTGCTGGAAAAAGGAACGTAATACTGGATCGTGCCACCATTCGAGCTGTAATGACCATTCGAGTTCACGTCGAGTGCATCATTGTTCTCGGGGACTTCGGCTGCATCGTATTCTTTGGTAAAGTTGAGCCAGTCCTGATGCATCTCTTCGGTCAACTCGAAGTTCTGATTGTCGTAGAACTGACGATTGCCCAGTCTGTCACAGTACATCGGTCGTCCATTGAGATACAACCGTGTACGGCTGCTGATAGAAATAGGTGGGTTACGAGCAGGAGCCTTGAAAACCCAACGGATAGCCAGTTCAGTGTCGCCAACTAAGTTTTTCGAATGCAGCACAATAGGTACATGCAAAGCGAGGAACTTGCCTCTGGCAAAGCGCTCGAGTGGGACGTTAGCGAGACCAGGGAAGCAGTCGTAAAGTTCTGCTTGAGTTTGCACGAAGTAGCTACTGGGATTGAAGCCTTCGGTGGCACTATACGTATGCAGTGTTTCCGAACCTTTACAAGAACGCATGAACATGCAGAACTCTTCAGGCTGCAAGTCGAAGCCTGTCTGTAGAGAGAAGTTGCGGTGCTGGTTCAGAGAGCTCATGCGTGATTGGGTGTCAGGATTGTAGACTGATGCTCTCTTCCGAGCAGCTTTGGTAGCTGCTGACTCTTTCTCGCCGGGTGTAGCGAGGAAACGCATGACTGTTCACTGTCAGCATTGTGATTGACTTAATCGTGTCCAGACAGAGACACTCACTGATTGCCTCGTTTTGCACAAATGGCTTGAGCACCTGAATGTGACTCGATACCTGCTTTCTGGTGCGAACATCTCCAGTGTTACGGAAGATGTAGTCTGCAATCAACTCGTTCCTTCCCATCGCCTTCGCATCGTCGTTGTGCTGTTCGCCCGGGGCCTTCGACTTCTTACGACCACATGGAGGATGGCGGCATAGAGCTTATGACACTTCATGTTAGCAAATATACGACAATTACGATCTTAGGATATACCAACCTACGATGAAAGCATCCTCGATGTGGTCGGGCCACTTCGCGTCTTCCTTGTTCCCCTTCTTTTCCTTAGGCTGGCGGTTTCGATACTTGATGTAGCCATCACACCGCAAGAACCTTGTTGCAAGCATTCTGGCCTTCCTCTCTGCCTCCTGATCCTTCTCCTGATCATCGGTAGGCATGTTTCCCAGTCCACGGAACCTGCCACTATTGACGTTGTTGAGTAAGTGTTGGGCTCCTGGGTCGTACTTCTGTGCTAGCCCTGCCATCCAAGAGTGTTGAAGCTTGCCTGGTCGTGCTCTACCAAATTGCAGTGCTTGATAGGCCGATGGCCGTCCACCAGCAGACCCACATGTAGAGTCATCGTTGAGGTTCGAGTAATAGTCCAGAGAACTCTGTGTCTGGAGATATCCAAGTTGTCTATTACCACACTGCTCTTTCAGGATGCGTGAGTCTTGATCGATATCAGACCACAATGGAGCGTTGGATGGCACAACTGGAGTTGGAAGAAAAGCCTCCATTTGAGAATAAGCTTCGTAGCAGAAGAATGAAGTGCAAAGAATGGATTGTGTTCTTAAGAATGCTGACGATAAATATGGTTTACAATGAGAGAAAGAAAGGATCGTAAGAAGTTGGATGGTCTGAAGGAATGACTTGAGAGAATAATAGGTGTTGAATAGGGTCACTGCCATTGGACCGATTACATGTTTATAGAACTGGTGCTCATCCAAGGGACATCTACAGAGGCCACGACCCATGGGCCAATCTCGGCAGGGGTCCTGGCCTTCGAAGGAGGCCTACAGTAACAGGCTGTACTTGCCGTAAGAAATGGTCGGTGGTCGCGCAGCACCACGGCTACCACCTTCTGCTGGAATTCATCATTTCATCGACAGCAAGGGTCCCAACATGACGTGTGGGGGAACATGAACGATCGCCTCCAGTGGCGCTGACTGTTCCGGAAAGGGAACGTGAAGGTGGTGGGCTAATTTCACAACCCACACGACCCAGGAATGCGATCACGCAGGAGCCCTGACTAAAACAGTCTCGATCGACTGGTGCACGTGCAAGGACGTGATGAGAGGACAGGTACCGACCTTTATCAGAGGAGATAAGATGTCCGATACGCCACCGGTGGATTACTAGAAGAACCTGCCAAGTGAGCAAAGCCAAGGGAGAGGGTAAGTGTAAGATTGAAAGGTGAGAGGGTACAAGCAAGGGATCTTGCCGCACCCTCCAAAGATCTCGAAATTTAATGCTGCACTCACGCCTCGTCCAAACCATCTTGATCGTCGCCCACACGGAACTTTTTGCGACCGCCGCTGGTGAGTTTTTGTAAAGCGACTTTGTTGAGCTGAGAGCCTGCCTTCTTTGCCATAGCTTCAATCTCGGCCTCGGCGTCTTCAGCGTCTTCGGCAGCAAAGTCGAGAACAAGTCTACGACCAAGCAAGTGAGTGTCGCGCAGAGCATCCATTGCGTTCTCTGCTTCTTTTGGTGTGGTGAAGTCGGCAAAAGCAAAACCGCGAGCACCTTTATCGAATTTCTTCGGAACGCGGACCGAGCGGAGTTGTCCATAGGCAGCAAACAGAGCGCGCACGTCCTTCTTGGTCGCTTCGAATGGCAAGTTCTTGATGATAATCTTGGTTCCCCGAGCAGCAAGCTTCTTAGCCTTGTCTTCTTTGCGGCGCTCTTCGGCTGCATCAGTAGCCTTGTGCGACGCACGCAGCTGCAGCTTGTGACCATCGAGACTGTAGCCATCCATTGCTGTGATGGCAGCTGCAGCCTGTTGCTTGCTGGCAAACTCCAAGAAACCGAAACCCATACTGAGAACCTGACCAGGCTTCTTTGGGTCTGTCTTGGTCTTGACTCTTGCAGTCAGGAAGCCAGATAGTGGACGGAAGACATCGGTCAGACGATCTGTTGTAGTGGAGAAGTTGAGGTTCCTCACGAAGAGAGTACTGGTAGTACCAGCAGCAACCTCTGTACCAGTCTCTTGCAGCAATTCACTAGCGGAAGCCTTGGCATCCAGACCAGCTTGTGTTGTCTCTCTATCGGTACTATCGGTAAGCGGAGCTGTTGCCTGGAACAGATCTTTAGGTGCCTTCTCAAGGAAGAGAACCGATGTGTGAATTTTGCGATAAGCCAGAGAGGCAAATGCAGCACGAGCCTCGGGGGCATGATGGAACTCGACGATGGCGATGGTGCCTGACGGCGGCATCAAAAATCTCTTGACTTTGCCATGTTGCTCGAACAGCTCCTTCAGCTCAGTAGCCTTGGTCTCGTAAGGAAAGTTTTTCACCAGGATGGCTGTGTCACCACGCTCCCGCCTCTTGAACGCATCCATATCAACACCGTTCTGCTTGAAGTATGACTTCGTTTCCTGAATGACGTGTGTTTCGGCATGCGCCTGCTTGACAGCAGCATCAGATGAGGTAGGATCCAGCAGCTCAGCCTTGGAGACACCAAGACGATCAGCGACCGAAGACATGACAGCATCAGCGTTCATGTAGAGCGAATTCCAGTTGAAAGTAGCGGATGCAGCCTCGCGCTTGCGCTTGATGGCCTGCTGCTTCTTGAGAGGAAGCTTCGACAATGCAAAGTCGTCGAGCTTGTCCTCTCGTTTGGCAGCAGCTGGGAGAATGTGTAGCAGGCGACCTTGGAAGACTTTACCATCCATATCACGCAATGCTTTCAAAGCACTATCGGCATTGGAGAAATGAAGATAAGCGAAGCCCTTGGTAGAGCCAGTCTTGGGATCTATGGGTACATGAACCTAAAGCAATGATGCGTTAGCCAGCTGCTATGAAATGATGAATGCAGATGATGAAAATTGTGCATGCTGGTGTGTTTTCAGACTAGAGAGGCATCTACTAAAATACTCTTCCTGAGTTCTCAGCATCTGCACATAGTGCATAAGCTGTCCCTATCAGGTGTTCA